>CM039480.1:17773320-17878850 GCA_022433065.1 Begonia loranthoides | reverse complement strand
TGCCTTGTGATGTAGGGCCTATGGCCAAAACATTTTAAGTGTACCACTTACCTGGATTCCGAGAGAGTTAGGACGTTAGGATGATTTAGAGTGTTGAACGAACGTTGAAAATCGTCGAAAACCTTCCAAAATAATATATCTATTAATTTCCAAAAATAACGATATTAATCCTTGAAAGAGGTTTGGGCAGAATATCGTTACCCTCAAAAACCTCAAATGGGTTGAAGATGAAATCGAGTCAGATCGGGTTGAAACTGAATCGAATCGGTTCGGGTCAGGTCACTGGATCGGTTCGGTCCGGTTCGGGTTGCCTGGGTCAGTTCGGGTAGGGTCAGATCACTTAAGTTGGACCGAACCTCTTCTTCCTCCTTCTCTCGTCTTCTTCTTCGTCCCGCGAAAACCAGAGGCAGAGTTCTTCTCTGCTTTGTTTCGAGAGTTCCTTTCCCGTCGCTCGTCCATCGTAGGTTGCCGCTAGAGGAAGAGACTTCGCCGCAGAGGGGAGTTCGACTGGAGGAAGTCACTTCGGGAGGGATTCCTTCGCTAGAGAGGTGAGTATTTCTCCGAGAGCTTAGAGATTTTGGTGTGTCTTCCTCCTTCGGTGAGACCCTCTATTTATAGGGGAGTCTCACCATTCTTTCCATTGAAGCAACGCCTTAAATCTGCCCTTCAAAGGGTCCAGATTCAGCGATGGGGAAGGAAACGTTTTTACAGTTTCCTGGAGCGTTCCATTTCCGCGTAACAGGTAAGGAAACCAACACAATTTAGGGTTCCGTTCAGCTGGATTAGGGGAAATGGATGTTGAAATTGATTTGATTTTTGAAAAGTTTCCTAATTGATTGTTAATCCCGCGTATCATAATTGGAAACGAAATGAATTAGGGTTTGAATTTGAAATTATGCTGCAAATTGGGGAAATTTTCATTGATACGTTACATATACTCTGTGGGATTTCTGAATGAAGTTATTGGATGAAATAATCTGTTAACTATAAGTGGGTAATGTTAAGTTGGATTTGTTCTCTATTGTAGTTATCTGAAATGTTAATATGTTGTTGGAAATTGAATATTGGAAGTGTTAATTGCTTAGGTGTAAACCTGTTTAGTAAAGGCTTAGTTAATGTACTATGTTGTTGGGAAGTTAAATTGTGGACTTGGACTACGTTGCTCGAGGACGAGTTCTTAGTTGATTATGCATGATTATTGGGATTAATTGTTAAGTTAAGTCTAGAAGATTAATTAGTAAGTTAACGAGTAGATTAAATGATTTTGGTTAATGACTAGATGTTTCTAAACGTGAAGGTACTAAGAAGGAAGAGAAGGATAACGAATAAGCGTTAAACACTTAAACAATCAAGGTAAGTGATATGCATGTGTTTTGGTCTTCGGACCCTACGTCGCAAGATATGGAGATGCATGTTTCGTTGCTTACTGCTTTCCTAGCATGCTTTGTTGTTTACAGTTTTTATCTCACGTTTCGTTGTTTACCGTTTTCCAAACATGTCTACAGCTTTAAACACACATTTCTTTGTTTATCGCTTTAATAGCACGTTTAGTTGTTTACTGCTTTTACAACACGTTTCGATCTTTATTTATGCTTTCAGAAATTGTATGCATTCACGAGTATTATACGAAACAGATACAAATAATGAACGAATAATAAGGCATAATGAAGACACAAATCACGAACGAAGAAACAGATGACGAATGAAGAAACAGATAACGAACAAATAATAAGCTATAAAGAGTAAAGAGAAATGAGAAATAACTAATACAATATAAAGGAGAGAAAATGGCAGCGATATAATTCGAGATTGTTAAGTCCTTCGTGGACACGGTCGCTAGCGAGCTTTCGGATTATGCCATCGTCGCTAGCAAACTTTCGGATTATGCCATTGCTTCTCGTATCGGTTGTGAGGTCCCTGGATTATGCCGGGACAGTCCCTGGATTATGCCAAGACAAATGGCCAATGGTTAGCAGGCTTTCGAATTATGCCATCGCTGCTATATCAAAGGTCAACAATGAAAAGAACGACCAATGAAAGACATCAATTAAAATGATAATTTAAAACACAAAAGATAAAAAGATAAGAAGAAAACGATGAAAACGATGATTAAAACGTAAAACATAAGAAGAAAACGACGAAAATGATGATTAAAACGTAAAAAATAAGAAGATAAGAACAAGATGAAAACTGAAACTGCGTGTAGTATTATGATAGGTATTATCACTTACTGAGCATTACGCTCATAGCTTACATCTTGCGATGTAGGAAAATGACGAACAAATTTAGGAGCAGCTGATGAAGGATTTGCGCGGGCGAGAATTGCAGCTGGTTGGCTAATTAAAGTAAAGATGAACAAACTGTAAATGTAAAGTAATATTTTATTAATTGTTTTAAATGAATTAATTGTGCTTCCACTACGCTTTTCAATAAAAAAGATTTTTATCAATTAAATTACTATTTATGCTTCGGCCACATTTTCAAAGGAAAAGTAATTTACGCTTCCGCTATGTTTTAAATAAAAGATTTTTATAAAACTTTAGCATTTAATTAATTGTATTTTCATAACGAATTTAACGAAGGTTTAGTAGCTGTCCGGTTAGACGCGCTCTGATATTTCTTTAAAAAAGTTTTAAATAAAGAGGGTTTTAGTGGTTAAATAAAAGTTTTAAATTTTAGCGTATTTTTAAAAGGTTACAAAAAACTTGGTCGTTACACTAATATTCTCTTAACAAGGTTTTTAACAAAAGTTTTGAATTTCAGCGAGTTTTTAAAGGAGAACGGAAAATCGGGTCGTTATAGTAGCACTCATGCATAAATTCCTTGAGAGATCTCCTCATAAAATGCATACACGGGACCACATGGACACAAGGGATGCCAGTTAACTCCCACTAGTAACAATAACAAGTACGCCTGTCCAAATAGATAGTGCACTGTTTGTTACCAACGCTCACCTCAAACTAGGCGGCCCCTAAAAAAACAAGACTCCAATTTTGACCTTGAAGTTCTACTTTGGCATGGACACAAAAGGTTTGTCAAATGCGCCATCTTTTTGTGTTTCTTAATGATCCTACACATGATGTCCTTTCTTATAATCTCAAACATAATGAGAATTGGTTTGTCTTGGGCTGGTAGGATGCAGACATTGACATAGTCGCTCAAGTTGTTCTGGCTTATGTCTCACTTTGGGATGGAGCTGAAGGCATGTTTGGACCAAAATATCGCATGTAGTCCTCGTTGATATGTGTGGGCTAACTGGTCAAGTAAAAATATCTTCCTCATCTCTCTCTCAAAGTGTGGTGATGTTGTATCCCTAGAAGCGCCCCATATTGCATCTTGAAACAACTTGCCTTTAAATTGTTTTTGAAAATTTACATATGGGTGTCAGATCTAAAAATGATGCTCCGCTAACCCTGAAAACTCACTGACAGCTCGCGCCAACTCCTACAAAAATTAATTGCCCAAGTCAAACATTCGTACGTAATGCATAACATAAACATAGATTGAAAAAATAATGAACTGTACCTTTTGTTGTCAGAAAGGATTGTCCACCCATTTCCGGACGGGGCGTTTAGATCCTCAAGAACAATTCCAAAAATTAGTTCCACAAATCTCTACATTCTACTCAACCACTGCTACATCAATTGGATAAATTCCATCATTCCCCTCAATGCTAACAGTAGTGAGCATCTGACCGGAGTCGATCCCTTCAAGTGGCAACCATCCAAACAAATAACCAGTCTACCACAATTGAACAGCCCCATCTTACATGCAGCCAAACACATGTACATCCTTTTAAATGTTTTAATGTGTGAAAGATCAATCCTTTCTAGTTGAGCATGCAATGAGATTCTACGATTAGACCTTCGAATATCCTTGCCATAGGACCATATGAGCTTGTATTGCTCATTGCCATCCCCTTCATTCATTTTTTGGGCCGCATTTCTTACCCATTTAGCAAGGTTGGGTGTAATGTCCATGTAAAAATCCTTCCTAACTTTCTCAATTATGGAAGGAATGTCTCCATCAGCCTGGCCTTTGAATATGTCCAAATAATGCGTTATCAACTATTTGCCAGAGGCATGATGGCTTTCCATCTTTCTTGAGCAAGTGTGAATGTCGTTATAGCTCTTTATTTTAAACATAAGTTCACCTTGCATTTTTAAGGGATGCATCCGCCAAGTGCATCCTTCCTGGCAGGCAGTCCTCAACCAATGAGATTCACTGAGGGTGAATTTTATCCCGTACCCATTCTTCAATGCATGATCCACTATTTCTTATCTAATTTGATTTAAAGACCTATACTTCTTGCTAAGACACATACCAATAAAAAAATATTCTACTTGTGGTGGACATTGAGGCCTACGATTGCCCATGTCTTCATCACTGAATTTCCATAATGAACAGAACTCCTCCTCATCTAGAGTTGCCGAGATAGATTGCATCACTATAGCAACTTCGTCTCCAAATGCACATACATCATATGCCAAGACAGTGGACATGCCCCTACTTCCAATGTGTAGTTAACGAATTTTTGATCACTACCAGATGACATTGGTGAGCAACAATTACTAACGCTTCAACTTTGTCTGGATGTAGTACACTCTAGCTCTCAGAAAGCTTTAGGGTTCAATAATTGCTAAGAAAATCGATCTGAGTGTAGTGTGAGTATATATATAAGGCAGAGGATGTTTGATGTTCTGGCTAGGAATTATGATGTTCCTCGACAGAATGACAACTTTCCATGGCATAAAGTATTACGTTCCGCGATGGGGAACAACAGACAAGGGGAAATGTTTATTTGTAATGACATTTCTCCGTGGAAATTATGTCGTTTCATTGCGGAACGTCAACTTTTAGTGAAGGAATCTATGATGTTCCACGGAGGAACAACAAACAAACAACTTCATATTTAGCACTGACATTCCGTAGAGAAACGTGTAGCATTCTACCGTCGAATGAAATTTAAATATTTAATGCCAAATGTGACAATTTTGTTCGTAGCGTCTATTTTCCATAGTCCAGTGGTTAATTTGTTAGCAAAAATACGTTAGTGGTTGACTTGTCATTGATCACAAAGTATGATGGTTGATTTGTTAATTTCTCTGAACAGTATAAATAATCTATCTATAATCAGGGTACTCATGGACTTGGAGGGACTGTAGCAACTCCTATTCAAAATGTTATGACCTGAAGGTGGACCTAACAAACAGTCGAGTCAGGTGACCTGATCTACGGAAAGGACTACACCACCCAGCCTAAGACTAGTTTGTCAGCAGAAGACTTTTAAGTTTTATGATATCTCGACAAATATGGACCAGGGTTCATATAGGAATCACGAGAATAATAGTGTATGAAAAGTAAATCATCCAAAGGTACAGTGCAACAAATCTCAACCATCAGTTGTAGATTTATACAAACCAACAAATATCCTCACCAAGAAATAAGTTCAAACACTCTAAGATAAATAGAAATAAGGGAAAGTTACAACTTTTAAATCCCTAGCTTTTCTTGCCTTTACCTTGGAGGGGTCATTTTGGATGAGTGATTAACTCAAAAAGAAAATCTAGACTAAATGCAATGCATGAGAAAACAAATTCTATCGTTCTCTCGAAAAACCATAGTCATGCTTCTTTTTATCGTACATGAAGTTTTAAATCACTTGATATCTCTTCCTAATGTTTTTTTTTATCAAAATAGGCTCACGGCCATTAATGAGGCTATATCAAAACACATTGTATACATAGACAACTATATCACAAAAATATGCCAACATCATTTTTCATCCGAAAACATCATCGGTGAAAATGGATGGTTATAAAAGGACCCATCTGGCACTCATCATACAAAGGTGGCAGTCCCCATTGGATTTTCATCTATGGTATCCTAGAAAATATCAGTTAGAAAATAATGATACAATGTGCTGAATAAAGTGTAAAAATCACTACCTTTTTGGCAATCTCTCTGACTGATAGGTACAACCATTTCTTTGAGAATTGATTCAAAATTCTCAAACTCGTCCGAGCTTATATCACACAAAAATCCAAGAATTTCCATTAACAAAGGAATAGGAAAAATTGAAGGGTCCTAAATTGGGATTAAGAACCAAAACCAGATAACTCAGTGAAGAAACAGAAGGCATTGCATCAAAAAAATAAGGCAGTGCCTGCACGGACGCTGAACAAAGCATCGGTGGACGCAGGACCGTGCGTCCATGAGATTCTCTCATGCAAAACTGTGGATAGGCTACAATGTCCTTCTATGGAAAGTTTGACGTTTCGTGGCACTATACAATTTGGGAAGTCTTTAGCAAATTCTTATCCTCGCGGACATGTGCAGATCAGGTGATTACTTATGTTTGTTGCTCTCTAGAACGAGAATCTTTCTGCTCTTGAATGAGATCCTTCTAGATTGTTCCCTCGGGAAGTGTTTTCCTCTCGGTTCATTCCCCCGTGGAACTAAGGACTCTCCGGTTTGCTCCCTCTCAGAATGAAGCCCTTCTGAATTGTTCTCCTGTAGAACGATGGACTCTCTGCTTAAAAGCGAGCATTCCTCATGCCATGGTCTGACTCCCAATGACTTATCTTTTAGCGGGCTATCCCTTAATCATCCACCATGGATTCTCGACTCACCGTCCAGACCATACCAAGAGGAAGGAGGCAGTCTGTCTCGGCTGGGTTTCTGCCTGTTGAAGCCTTTACCCTTTACCGGTGTTCGAGATTCTTGAGCTTATAAGCTTAACTCTAAACCCAACACCAACACAACTCTGAACTTTAGAAATTTACCTTAATTGATTCCGCACGCAAACTTCCTTCGCCAATGTTGTGAATCAACACTCCGATAACATAAATCTTTGGTCGAAATCCTTCTCTCACAACTTTGGTCTTTCGTCCTTTCATCGCTCTATCTTTATCTCTTTCTTTCTTGGCTCGTGAACGTGTACCTGTGAGAAAATGGGTCATGTTCTGATAAAAACTCTATTCTCATTTTTCCATTAAAATATATTTTATTCACTCAATTATTTGGGATAACACTATTCTCTAAATTTTCAAAGAACCCAAATTTTATCCTTTCACCCATTAGCTAAAAATCTACGCATAGGCGCTACGGGACAAATCTGTTAAATTCGAGCACTGGAATGATTTACTGTGAAGAATTTAAAGAAGTGGAATTTTATTTATTTTAAAATTTTGCGGTTATTACAAAAACCTCCTCCGAAAACTACTCATTAACTCATTTGATTTATACATCTCCACTATAATTATATTTCTAGACTACTCTTTTAACTTCTATAGACTAATTAACTGGTGTATCAATGAAATCTATCTTATCTTCCCTCCCAAAGACACCTCGTTTTCAAGATGGGAAAAAATAAATAATGAGCTTTTTCGTAAGTATCTAACATGAATTTAAAAGCACAGAATTTCATCTCAAGTAAATCACTATGAAGATCACCGAAAGCATTTGGTTTAGAGTTGATGTTCTTACGCTCAAATTTATTAAGGGAAATTATCAAAATAAACCCTATAGTTTTGGGTAAGCAACAAGGAAAAACTTCAAGAATTTTTGCAAACAACTAAAACCTCGAACTATGGAAAATGAACGATGCAAACCCTCCCGTCAAGAAAAGCAGAGGCAAATGTCACAACAATGTTTTCTACTTAGAAATTGCCATGGATGTCACTTGGACCTCCAACAGACGTCCTTCAAAGATGAGGGACACGCAAAGCTCATCCACAAGGACGCGCAAAGCTGATCCACAAGAGGCGCCCAACATTTTCCATCGATTATCAATTATCCATGACTAGATTATCCATTGATTAAAATTTAATTTAATTTTATTATCCATCGGATATGCTACTACCAGAAATAAAACTAGGGTCGAACTTGAAACTCAGTTTCAATCATGAAATAAGATTCATTGTAATACCCCGAAAATATATTTTCCCGTTGTCGATGTATTAAATTGGATAAATAATACATATGAACATTATGTTGCATGATGATATGTGTTAAATTATGCATATCTATTTTGATAATTTTGATAATTTATAATAATTCATATGTATATTATAAATTTTGATAATTTATCTAAGTGTGAAAGTTAAGAAAAACGTGTATTGTGGGTTTTCGGACGAGGTCCGGATGGCACGAACGGTGCGGACGTTGTCGATTTGAATCTGTACAATTTTCTGTGTGTTTTCGGACGACCCTGTCTCATCTGAAATCTGGTGCGGATGACGCGGACGTTGTTGATTTGAATTTGTACCAAATTTTATGTGTTTTCGAATGACTGGTCTCATCTGAAAAATAAAAAATGTCAGAGTTGTTGGTTTGGTTTTGGATCCTGACTTAGACTAAGTTAGTGATGGATATCAAATATCACTACTATCTTTACTTAGGCAATTTTGGAAGTCTGGAAACGTACACCATCGCTGACTGCTTGGAATCTCTGCTATGTTTTGCTTGTTGTGGACTGTTTGTTTTTACTGCTGGATATTAAGTTAAGAATTAGAATATTGTCTTGGCCAAAGGAATGGCCCTACAATACGGGTTGTGTGTGTGAATTTTTGTGGATTGGATGAAAAACATGCGTAGTATAAATTGATAGCTATTGTATTGAAATCTAAACTTGGTGTATTGTTGGAGACTTGAACTGTCCACTTCTTGAATTTGTTACCAACATGATTGTGAATTCTGTCTAAGTTATTAGCAATTGGAACTGTTAAGTATGGTCTTATACCCTATTTTGAATGAGGAAAATGAATTGTGGACTTGATTGTGGAAAACACAAGAGAATGGATTTAAGTTTGATATTACTATTGTTAGAGTTTTGCAAATGTGACTGTTTTTAATATGGACCAAAATTGAACAATGCGAAGCATGGGTTTAGAGCTTGGTAATCTATTCTCCTGATCATTTAACATCCTTGCATTGGAAGCATGCCGTAATATGGCTATTTGGATTAAATTGAGAAACCCACTCAAAGTAGTGTAAAAATAGTTGAAGTAGACATTGCAAATTGAGTTAGAGTCATCATTCTTGCTCATCACTGTCAAGAAATAAAATAATAAATGAGATCGATTCCAACTTGTATAAACATGAAAGTTTCTTAGTTTTAATTGCTTTATAGTAGTAGTGATAATGATAATCATGTTAAATTATGATTCTTTGTATGGTCATGTTGTGATTTATGTTCTGGCACTCATACATCACCCTAGGATTTACATAATTGTCCACATGCTGTATGTCATCCTAATATACGTAAATAGACATGTGGGGGTTCGGGAGGATTGGGAATGGTTCCGTGGTAACACCCCTTTTGGAGTGCCTACTCCCAATTAGGGAGTGGTGAGGTACGGTTAAACCACGAGAATCGTAATATTCACAATTCTCTTGGTCTGAAATCCCCACTGTCTTTAACAAAAGTGTATGACTCGTGGTGACACCCCTATTGGTGTGTTTCCTCATTGGAAATATGGTTAAGCCACGAGACCTGGACTTACCCACCGCCCCAAACAACAGACGAGATACGGATCTCCTCTATAATGCATCGCATGATCATACATCATATGCATTGCATTTTATATTCTGATTCTTGTTGGGCGTTAGGCTCATTGTTTTCACCGTAATGTAGGTGATTACTTTAATGAAGAATTTGTTCTTGTGGAAGAGGAGGCATTCTAGGATGATCCCTCGTGTTATCAACCGAATTGACTTGGTGGGTGCGAATCACGTGTTTTGAGAGTGGATGGTATTTTAAGTGAGGGTATTTTGGTAATTTCCACTATTAGTATTTTTGATATCTTCATATTGTAATAAGGGCTTTAGGACTCTTGATAAAACATTAAACTACGTTTTGAATTCTTCTATTATCATTTCATTATTTCTGCAATTAGTTACTCTGATTTTATGTTCTCTCAAAATGAAATTCAAATAATAAGTAAATAAAAGCGAAAAAGGTTTTTTATGACGCATTTCTAAAATGAATAAAATAGTTTCAAAATAACGGGTGTTACAGTTGGTATCGTAGCGCAACCAGGTGAAACTCGGTTCTGCAGACTGTTGATAACACAAGGAATCGTCATGGAACACTCTTCCTACTGTGAGTAAAGTTCTAGTTTTCAAAATTTTAATTACACCCGTAACGTATTAGTTTTTAAAAAACTTTTAATGTAGAAAACAAATTGAAATGGCATGACTAGCAAGAAATAATATGCCAGTACTTGATGAGCGAGACGAAGCTCATAATCGCATGACGAAAGTAATTGAGCACCAGGCTCAATTTATGGCGTAGCAGACCCAAGTGATAGAAAGACTTGTGGAGCGTGGAAACGGTAATGGGCATGGGAATGGCAACAGTAATGGGAATCTCCTTGCCGCTGTTGCACTCGTGGAGGTCGGTTGGGAGCGGTTTCTGCTACTTAAACTACCGACTTTTGAAGGCAACATTTCTGATATTTCAGCAGCTAAGACATGGTTCCATTCGATTGAAAAGATGTTTGCTTATGCCGACATTCGAGAAAGTGAAAAGATGAAATGTGCTGTATACTTGTTGACTAAAGATGCATAGTATTGGTGGGAAGCAATACAGCCGACTCTCGACATGCAGACTCTCACCTGGAAGGGCTTCAAGGAGTTATTCAACGAGAAATATTTCAGCTTTACCGTTCAGAATCAGAAATTTGCAGAATTTATACGGCTACGTCAGCCAGAGACTGTGTCCGCCTATATTAAAAGATTTGAGGCACTATCCCGGTATGCCCCGTACCTGGTCAGTGACAATGGGTCGAAAGTGGAGCACTTCATGCAAGGATTGAGGGTGGAGATTCTGAGGTGTGTGCAGATGTCTGCTATCCGAGGTGCTCCTTATTCACAGATTGTGGCTAGAGCACTGGACGGTGAGGACGTAGAAGGGATTGCTGCCAGACAGAGAGAATTTACTCAGAGGATTGGTAGGAGTAGTCCGATTGTTGAACAGCGTGGGGTTCCACTTAGAAATCGTGACGTAAGGAGGCCACCTGGAACTGAGACACAACAGGGGCGTGACAAGCGCCCTGTGATCGAAGCGACTGTTACAACACCTGCAACACCTAAACAGTGCCCCGTATGTCGAAGGAATAACCCTAGGCCATGCAAGGTTGGCACTGGCAGATGTTTTAGGTGTGGAAAGTTGGGGCATATATCGAGACATTGCCCAACTTTGACTGATACAGCAGGTCCACGTGTATTTTCGCTACAAGGAGAAGAAAACGAAGAGAAAGAACTTTTGGCTGTCATATCAGGTACACAACTATGATCTGACAGTATATTTTATTCGTATGATGTTAATGCAATTCCATATAGATGCTAAGGCAATCCATATAAACTTTAGAATCGTATATTTAAATAAGTGAAGTTTTTGAACACCTTAGGTACAACTTACATTAATAATGTGGCCGCGTATACTTTATTCGATACAGGTGCCACTCATTCTTTTATCTCTACACAACTATGTAAGAAGGAAAACTGCACACCTGGTATTCCTAAAAACGGATATCGAGTACTCACCCCTTCCGGTGAATATATGACTGCTAATGGTATTCTTGAAGATTATGTAGTCCAGATTAATGACCAAAAATTTGGAGCAACTTTAATCGTTATGGATATTTAGGGGTTTGAAATCATCTTCAACATGGATCGGTTAACTTCAAACCATGCCGTTTTGAATTGTGCAAGATGAGAGGTTCATTTTTATCCTCTCGATGGCGAAACGCACGTTTTTTGAGGAATCAAGGAAAAAGGCAAATTGTCAATTATTTCTGCGCTAAAGGCAGATCAATTGATGAAGCACGAATGCGAAGGATTTCTCTTCAGTGTTATAAACACCATGATCAAAATGAAAGCAAATGTTGAAGATGTAATGGTGGTCCGTGACTTTCTGGAGGTTTTTCGGGATGATCTTCCTGGATTGCCTCCTGCTGGAGAAATTGAATTTGTTATCGATCTCCATCCTAGTACTGAACCAATTTCAAAGAATCTGTACAGAATGGCACCCGCTGGGTTACGAGAGTTGAAGGTACAGCTCGAAAAATTGATTGCAAAGGGGTTTATTCGACCGAGTTTTTCATCCTGGGAGCTCCTTTCTTGTTTGTGAAAAAGAAGGATGGGACCTTACGAATGTGTGTGGATTATCACGAGCTGAACAAAGTAACTATTAAGAATAGATACCCTTTACCTCGGATTGATGATTTATTTGATCAATTACACGGTGCTTGTGTATTTTCGAAGATCGATCTACATTCGGGATATTATCAGTTAAAGGTTAAGCAAGAGGATATACCAAAGACGACATTTAGAAACAGATATGGACATTTCGAATTCCTCGTAATGTCTTTTGGGCTAACCAATGCCCCTACGGCTTTTATGGATCTAATGAACCGTATATTCAAAGATTATCTAGATAAATTCATCATTGTCTTCATTGACGATATCCTGGTGTATTCTAAATCGGAGGAAGAATATGTTGAGCATCTGAGGATTGCTCTATCTATTCTGAAACAACACCAGCTTTATGCAAAGTTCTCCAAGTGTGATTTCTGGTTGAAGGAGATCAGTTTCCTTGGCCACTTTATTTCTGAAGAGGGTATTGTTGTGGATCCTACGAAGATCCAAGCAGTTGTTGAATGGGTACAACAGAAAAATGTAAGTGATGTTTGGAGCTTCCTCAGATTGGCTGGTTATGACTGATGATTTATCAGTTGGTTTTCTAAGATTGCTATGCCTCTCACCAGCTTGACCAAGAAGAATGTGAGATTTTGGTGGTTTAATAAGTGCGAAGAAAGCTTTCAGGAGTTGAAACATCGTTTGACTTCTGCACCAGTATTAACCTTACTGGTAGAAGATAGGAATTTCTATATATATTGTGATGCATCCGAATGTGGGCTTGGCGGTGTTCTAATGAAGAATGGAAAGGTGATTGCTTACGCTTCAAGACAGCTTAAGTCGCCCAAAGCAAATTATCCTACACATGACCTCGAGCTTGCTGATGTGGTCTTTACCTTGAAGATTTGGAGGCATTACCTATATGGACAACGATGTGAGATTTTCACTAATCATAAGAGCCTGAAATATATTTTTACACATAAAGATTTGAATATACGGCAGCGACGCTGGCTAGAGTTTGTAAAAGACTATGATTGTGAAATTAAGTATCATCCGGGAAAAGCAAATGTAGTCGCTGATGCTTTGAGTCGAAAGGCTGCTCTGATGAGCATAACGTGTGAGAAAATGCCAGCTAGCTTACAAAAAGATATGCAGGAATTAGATGTGCATTTAGTTCTTGAATAGTTGACGGAAGTTTTATCGGCTTTGACTCTTAGGCCTTCTGTATTGGAAAGAGTTCAAGAAGAACAAGCGACTGATGCTCTATGTGAAGATTTTAAACTCGATCAAACTCTTCATGAATTCCAAGGTTATTCTTTATCTGGATATGGGATCGAGAAATATAAGAATCGGAGGTACGTGCCTGAGATACTATTACGGATTGCTATAATGAAAGTGGCGCATTCTTCTAGTTTTTCTATTCATCTGAGATATAACAAGATGTATAATTACTTAAAGAAGCATTATTATTGGCCGAGAATGAAGCGCGATATTGCTTTCTATGTTACTCACTATGATATATGTCAACAAGTGAAAGCTGAGCATCGACGACCTGGGGTATGCTCCAATCGTTGCCTATACCAGTATGGAAATGAGAGCATATTACTATGGATTTTGTTACCGCATTACCCAGGATAAGGAAGGATCATGATGCGCTATGGGTGATTGTTGACAGATTGACGAAGGTTGCCTACTTTTTGCTAGTAAAGATGACATATGAAATGAATCAGTTTGCAGAGTTGTATGTCAAGGAGATCGTTCGGCTACTTGGGGTTCCTATATCTATTGTATCTAATTAGGATCCCCGATTCACTTCGAGGTTCTAGAAGAGTTTGAACAAGGCAATGGGTACAGAATTGAAGTTTAGCATTGCTTTTAACCCACAGACTAAAGGTCAAAGTGAACGGATTATTCAGACCTTGGAAGATATGTTATGTGCCTGCATTCTTGAGTATAAGGTTGGATGGGAAAAGATCCTTCTGTTAGCATAATTTACCTACAACAATAGTTTCCAGGCAACTATCGGCATGGCACCGTATGAAGTGCTCTATGGAAGAAAATGCAGATCCCCTCTATATTGGAGCGAAGTTGGCGAAGACAAATATTATAGTCCTGTGATGATACAGGAAACTACGGAGATCATTGATGTTTTTCGACAAAGGATGCAAGCTACACAAAGCCGTCAGAAAGGCTATGCAGATAGTCGCCGTCGAGACTTGGAGTTTGCTGTTGGGGATCGTGTCTATTTCAAGTTATACCCGTTTAAGGGTGTTATACGATTTGGGCGCAAGGGAAAGCTCAATCCGCGCTATATTGGCCCTTTTGAAATGATTGAGAGAATCAGTCCTATGGCATATCGATTACTCCTGCCAGAAACTATGTCGGGAGTGCATAATGTTTTTTCACGTATCGATGTTGCGAAAATGCCTTAACAAAGTCACTCGAGTGAGACCTGAGGAGCAGATCAGGGTACGTACCAATTGGAGTTACGAAGAGAAACCGCTCAAGATCCTAGACACAAGTGTGAAAAGATTGCGCAACAAAGATGTCACTCTTATGAAAGTTTTATGACAGAACCAGTTCAACAATGAAGAGGCTACATGGGAAAGAAGAGATGACATGTTAGCCAAATATCCAGAACTATTTGTTTAGCCAAATTTTGGGGACAAAATTTTTGTAAGGTGGGTAGGATGTAATACCCCGAAAATATATTTTCTTGTTGTCGATGTATGAAATTAGATAAATAATACATATGTACACTATGTTGCATGATGAGACGCGTTAAATTATGCTTGGAAAGTATGGGGTTAATTTTGATAATTTATCTAAGTGTGAAAGTTAAGAAAAACGTGTATTGTGGGTTTTCGAACGAGGTCCGGACTGCACGGAAGGTGTGGACGTTGTCGATTTGAATATGTACAATTTTCTGTGTGTTTTCGGACGGCATCGTCTCGTCCGAAATCCGGCGTGGACGACGCGAACGTTGTTGATTTGAATCTGTACCAAATTTTATATGTTTTCGGATGACTGAAAATGAATTCGAACGGCTGGTCTCATCCGAAAAATAAAAAATGTCGGAGAAACCCATTTAAATTACCTTCCTCTCTTCCAATTTCTTATTGTAGTCAACAAGAACCTCTCTCCTTCTGCCTCCCTGCAACCTATCTAGTCCCCCCTACAACTTGGGAGGCTTTCCACGTGCTATCCCCTCATTGGGCCATTTCCTCTTGAATTGGGTGATTTGGTAGTCTCCTATTGCAGCTTATCCTATTGCGACTACTAGCTTCCTCTCTCCTTCGTCTATATAGGTGAGTCCCTTGTACTCTTTTACTTACTTTGGAAATTGTAAGAGTGTGTGGGAGTGATTGTTGTTCTGTGGTGTGAGGTGAGTGGCAGAGTAGGTGTGGAAGATTGGGCATTTGGTGGTTGCCCTAAAGACTTAAGCTGTAGGAAATCGTCCACCGTGAAGGTAAGAGTTTATTGTTTAAGAACTGTTGGTTTGGTTTTCAATCCCGACTTAGATTAAGTTCGTGATGGATATCAAATATCACTGCTATCTTTACTTAGGCAATTTTGAAAGTTTGGAAACATACACCATCGCAAACTTCTTGGAATCTCTGTTGTGGACTGTTGGTTTTTACTACTGGATATTAAGGTAAGAATTAGAATATTGTCTTGGCCAAAGGAATGGCCCTACATTATGGGTTGTGTGTGTGAATTTTTGTGGATTGGATGAAAGTCATGCTTAATAGAAATTGATAGTTATTGTATTGAAATCTGAACTTGGTGTATGGTTGGAGACTTGAACTGTCCACTTCTTGAATTTCTTACCAACATGATAGTGAATTTTGTCTAAGTTATTAGCAATCGGAACTATTAAGTATGGACTTACACCCTGTTTTGAATGATGTAAATGAATTGTGGACTTGATTGTGGAAAACACAAGAGAATGGATTTAAGTTCGCTATTACTATTGTTGGAGTTTTGCAAATGTGACTGTTTTGAATATGGACCTAAATTGAACAATGTGAAGCATGGGTTTAGAGTTTGGTAAACTATTCTCCTGATCATTTAACATCCTTGCATTGGAAGCATGCCGTAATATGGTTATTTGGATTAAATTGAGAAACCCACATAGAGTAGTGTAAAAATAGTTGAAGTAGACATTGCAAATTGAGTTAGAGTCATCATTCTTGCTCATCACTGTCAAGAAATAAAATAATAAATGAGATCAATTCCGACTTGTATAAACATGAAAGTTTCTTAGTTTTAATTGCTTTATAGTAGTACTGATAATGATAATCATGTTAAATTGTGATTCTTTGTATGTTCATGTTGTGATTTATTTTCTAGCATTCATGCATCACCCTTGGATTTATATAACTGTCCACATACTGTATGTCATCCTAATATGTGTAAATAGACATGTGGGGGTTCGGGAGGATTGGGAATAGTTCTTTTGGTAACACCCCTATTGGAGTGCCTACTCCCAATTAGGGAGCGGTGAGGTACAATTAAACCACGAGAATCGTAACATTCACAATTCTCTTGTTCTAAAATTTCCAATGTCTTCAAAAAAAGTGTATGGGTATGACTCATGGTGACAGCCCTATTGGAGTGTTTCCTCATTGGAAAAACGGTTAAGCCACGAGAACTAGACTTACCCATCGCCCCAAACAACAGACGAGATACAGATCTCTTCTGTAATGCATCGCATGATCATACATTATATGCATTGCATTTTATATTCTGATTCTTGTTGGGCGTTAGGCTCGTTGTTTTCTCCATAAGGTAGGTGATTACTTTAATGAAGAATTTGTTCCCATGGAGGAGGAGGCGTTCTAGGATTATCCCTCGTGTTATCAACTGAATTGACCTGGTGGGTGCGAATCACGTGTTTTGAGAGTTGATGGTATTTTGAGTGAGGGGTATTTTGGTAATTTCTACTATTAGTATTTTGGATATCTTCATATTGTAATAGGGACTTTAGGACTCTTGATAAAACATTAAACTACGTTTTGAATTCTTCTATTATCATTTCTTAATATTTCTGCAATTGGTTACTCTGATTTTACGTTATCTCAAAATAGATTTCAAATAATGATTAAATAAAAGCTAAAAAAATTTTTATGATGCATTTCTAAAATGAGAAAAATAGTTTTAAATTAACGGGGCGTTACATTCATGGAAAAGCTCGAACGATACTTCTCCTTGCGATTTCTCTTGCAGTTTACAATTTAAGCTTAAGGACGTCCGTCATAAGCTCAAGGACATTCTTTTTAAGCTGATGGACGTTCATTGCGGGCTTAGGGACGTCTATCATAAGTTGAGGGACGTTCGTCTTAAGCTAGAGATGCTAAAAGTTAGCTAAGGGACATTCATTTTAAGGTAGGGATGATGTCATCTTTTGATAATCCATCCTCAACGTCCATTGTAAGGTGAGAGACGTTCATTTTAAGATGAGAGACATCGTAGTAGCTCAGGGACGTTTGTTGTGGGCTAACGGACGTTCATCATAAGTTGAGGGATATCCGCTTTAATCGAGGGACATCCGTTGTTAGCTGATGGACGTGTGTTTTAAGTTGGGGATGACATTGTCATTCAATAATCCATCCTAAAAGTCCATTTCCAGCGACGGACGTCCCCTAGCTCTAACGGATGTCTGATTCGTTCATCCAAAGGCCAACAACTTTCATGTTTGACTCTAGTCTTATTTAAAATAGCGTGTGCCTTACACATGACCCCCTTCAGCGTCCACCAATGCCTTTGGTCCATCCTGGCTGTCCATCCTCATTGATGGACATCTATTCCTTCATTTAATGACCATGAAGCTTCATTTGCTAGTGCCTTGGTCCATCATGGCCATCCATCATCATTGAGGTACATCCGTCCCTTCATCTAATGGCCATGAAGCTTTGTCCGCTAGCGCCTTCATGTCACAGTGCCTCTCCACCATACTTTTGGCAAAGCAATTTCATCAACTCATGCAGAGACTGAGAAGCAAAAGAGTTGACTGAAACAAGGCCCAAAAAACTGTGGGTAATGCAAAAAGAATGCATGCGACAAAACAAGTTCAATGAATTATTGTTGTAATCAAGGGGAAGAATGGTCATTCGAAACAAACATTTTTATTGGTTTTGAAAAAATCTGGATTAGCCTTGGACGTCCCTCATGGTCGAAGGACATCCATTGTTAATCCTTAGGCATCGCCGTTGGATGGGCCTTGAATTTAACGTGGCTACGGCATTTGCCTCTGCATTTTTTGACAAAAAATTTGATGAAAAGGTCAACGTCATTTATTTCTCATAGTTCAAGGTTTTAGTTGTCTGTGAAAATTCTTAAAGGTTTACCTTATTGTTAACCTCAAACTACATAATTTTTTTTATTAATTTTCCTTTATTTTATTTTTCTTAACGGGCCGATAATGCTTTTAGCCCAGTCGGCTGTCTTTTCTAGGCCTAGCCTTAGCCCAAGTGAGATTTCTTATATACTTGGGTTCTCTTCATTAACTTGAAGGGTCCTTGATCCTTCTAGCCAAACAGGCCCATCTTGGTTTTTTTGTTTATCTTGGGACTTCTCTTTCCTTTTCATTTTTTTCACTCTTCTATTAGCATTTATGCACCCTTCCGTGCTCAACCATTTTCTCCATCTTTTTTTCCATCACCACATATGTCTCTTCTTCTACAATCAACTCTCCATGCTCAAGTAAAATCACCACCTCGGCCTCCTCCGTGTCACTCATCTTAATTTAAAATTTTAAAAATTTTACTTTAATTTAATACTCAAATTATGAGGTCGTTTATATTTTCATTTTTATGTATTCTTGAATCTTCAATCAAAATTTATGAAAATTTTTTAAATCTATTTAACTATCCTAATTATATTTAAATACTCAAATATTATTTAATTACGTTAATTTAATTTATTTAAATTTCCCACTTAGCCAAAATAATTAGTAATAGGAAAATTAACAAATCAACTATTGTACTTTGTGATTAATGACAAGTCAACCACTAAAGTATTTTTGCTAACAACTTAACCACTAAACTATCGAAAAAAGTCACCACAAACATTGCTGTCACGTTTGCCATTAAACGTATTACTTTTGTTCCACGACAGAACACTACACGTTCCATCGCGGAACAAAAATTTAAAAATTAACGTTCTAGTATTGACGTTCTGCCACTGAATGTCAATATTTATTAAAAATTACAATGTTCCACCGTGGAATGGCACACATTCTGCCATGGAATGTCAACTTTTTTGCCGCAGAATGACGAAGTTCTACCACGGAACATCGTGCCTCATTCAGCGTTCCTGTACCCTCGTATATAAGACTCGACTGTGCGCTTGGACGAGTTAACCACAAACCATGAAATCCTCGGCAACCATTCGTACTCTCAGACCTTCGGTCCTCATTGTTTCATTGATTACAATGGATTCCAGGGTAAAGAAATTGACGCTCAAGTGAAAGGGTGGTATGTCGCAGCCTCAGCTGCGACCATAGGCAAAAACGACGGACTGGGCCAGTGAACAAAGTTGGCTTGCAACTGAGTTCTTTGTCGGTCAATTGCCCTATAATGTACTTGCCACAATGGAAGGTGTAGTACCTGTGATTGAAGGTGCAGCAACCGCAGGTCAAGTTGGAGCAGTCGCGGTTGAAGTTGAAGGACCCATGGTTGCCCCTGTTGGCCAAATTGAAGCACAAGCCGACGTTTAAGTACAACCTCAACCTCAACCTCAGTCTCAACAATGACCAGTAGTGTAACGCCCCATTTATTTAAAATCATTTTTCTCTAATTTTAAAATTTTGTGACATAAATTTTTTTGCTAAATTGATTTAAAATGTGTAAATCAGAGTAAAGATTGATTTGGAAATATATTATAGTAAAATGAGCGAAAATATAAGTTATACTTTCAGAAACATAATTGTTTTACTTCCAGCAAAAAGGCCATGATTACAGAACGTTTTACCATGTCAAAATAGGAAGTTAACTATTTCAAAATATTAAATTATCATTTCTATGAGCCATAACCATCAAGTCAAACTCGGATGAAAACTAAAGGGATCATCCTGAAATGTTTCCTCCACAACTGGTACATCAAAAGCATCATCACCAACATCACGGGAAAAACAATGAGCCTAAACCCCAACAAGAATCAGAATGGAATGCAATGCTAATGCTTATGCATGATCATGCGATGTATTACAGAAAAGAACCGTATCTTTCCTGTTAATCCGGGAGATGGATACGTCAATTGGTCATGTGGCTTAACCGTACTTCCAACGAGGAAATACACCATTAGGGGTGTCACCATATGCCATCTCCATACTATTTTGTTGAAGACATTGGGGATTTCCGTACAAGAGAAAAGATGAACCTTAGGGTCCATGTGGCTTAACCGTTACTCTGTTCCCTATGTGGGAGGAGCAACAACATTAGGGGTGTTACCACTGATAGACCGTCACCAATTCTCCCGAACCCCCACATGCCGATTTACATATATTAGGCATGTCATGCAATATGCTCACAATTTCGTACTCCCTACATATGATACATGAATGTCACGTACAATTTATAATAATATATATACAAGGGGAACACAACATTTGTCAATAATTCATGGAGAGTAATTAAAAAGTCCAGAGAGACAAACAATCAAGCTAAACGATTTCTGGCAATGAGAAAATCTGAAATCTACAAGGAGTAAATTATGTGTGTTGTTGGGCAGAGAACAAAGCCGCTACTAACCTTAACTTTTTACTATTATTAACAAGGAAATAACATGTGAGTTCATAGATTCAAATCATGCTTAACTCAAGAAACTACAGATTCATTTCAGGCTTAATTCAAACATTCTCAGGTTCCCTTCACACAAGTTCCTTTCATGCTTAAATCCAACCATTAGTTCACAAGTTAATTTCATAATGCCCAACATTTTACAGAATAGGGAAATAGCTATTTGAGCAAGCTTTAACCTTAACAGTTCATAATATCCAATCTGAGCAATATGTAAATCTTCAACAAGGACAATATCTCACTATAACAAACCTGCGAGCAAGGATCATCTCTAATTATCTTTATTAATTTGACAGTAAGGATTTCTATCAGTCATCAATAGAATTCACAGGTTCACAACCACACAGTTTCACACTTCACAGTCAACTAACCGAAGAAAATTCTCAACATTAACAGTAAAAAATCCACATTTCACAGTTACTAAATCCATTCAATATTCAATATGAAAACAGCAAACAATCTGCGATGTAGGGCTTCCACTGGCCAACTTATATACAAATTCTTACCTCTTGAAGATTCTTTCAAAAAATTCCCAAGTTACAGCAAGTCAGAGCAACACCCAAGGAACACCAAAAGGAGGCTTACCACTTTTCCATAGCACACAGAATAATTTCTCACTCAGAACAACACAACTCTCACTCACTGAATAAATGTAGCACTCACCTTTCCTCTTCACTCGGTCGCACCACACATAGTAGAAGAATGAAGAGTCCAGAATGCTTATGCGATACTTCAATGATTAATAGGCAGGCAGAAGGAGACCCACGTGAAGGTCAATAGTGAAGGGATAATCAGCCCATTCTATGGAGGGTGGTCCAACCCAGTCCATCCAAGTGGAAAGCTCCTTATCCCATTGGGGAGGAAGAATCCACGTCAGAAGAGAGGGAGAAAGTCAAAGGGAGAGAGAGAATCGTCTGATAGAGAATGCATTTCTCGCTTTAAAATGATTTTTTGGTCAAGGGAAGGCGTCCGAGCCTTGACCTCATGTCGACCGAAATGTCCAAAAATCCGAAATGGTTCAAATCCTTCTCGTCTGTAGCTCAATCGCTACTTGACTGCCATTCGACCAAAAAGATCAAATAATTCTACATATTCAAATCTTTCTCGTCTGCACTCTACTACTAGTCGACAGAAATTCGACCTAAAAGACCAAGTATGACCTGGAACACATTTTAGGTTGAGATACTTATTTGAAGTCTCGACCACAACTCGACCAAAAACACAAGGAAATGTCCGAATGGAATTCGGTCGAGACACTCGACCCAGCATCGACCGCTAGTCAACTGAAAACGTAGAAATGCTTAATCTGTGACAATTTTTCACTTAAAATTTCCCAAAGTATTTCTTCCATCAATTACACCACACCAAGTCTGAAATTAGAGATTACGAAATATATCTCCATTTATAAAATATTAAATAAAATCTTTTACATAATACATTGAGGATTTATCCGGGAATTACAAGTAGTAGGTCCATTGGTCCATTTCCAACCTGTTACAGAGAGGTTCCACTCCCCACACTTTAGAACAGCCGAAGAGAATGAATTGTATGAATCCGATGTTAAACACCGTTCAATTATTGTTTCGAGGAGAGTAGACTTTGTGTCATTGGTTGAATTTGAAATTAAAGAATTGTTTTAGGGGCCTGGCTTTGCTGGGTTGTGCAGATTAGGTGGAATTTTCTGTGAATGAATTGTCAAACTCCTTTATGCCAATTTGGAACTGTCCACCCAACCATTATAGGTCAGGACTTACATGTTTGAATGAGAGTTGAGAATGACTCACGAGGATATTAACATGCTGCTTGGATGTTCCACGGAGGAACCAAGCGAGCACTATTACCATGTGTCTCGGGAGCCACCTTTCATCAAATAAGGAGAAGGTTTGGAAGTTCTTAGATTATTGCACCATGATCCCGAGATCAAAGTGTTCAAGAAGCCAAAGTCCAATGACTTGAACGCCAAAGCCCAAGTGATCCACATCATCATGACAAACACCATTTTGCCTCATGATGGACATCGAGACTATGTTAGCTGCATGGATCTCTATTTGCTGGAAAAGGTGTTCAATGAAAAAAAAATGAACATCAGCTATGTGATTTTAAGTGACATGTACGAGGTGCTCAACAACCCACCCAAGAGTATGCCATTCAATTGGCTCATTCGGAGGATTGTTGAGTATTATGGGGTACCGGTCTCTGTGGAGGAACCGAAAATCGAAGAAAATGACACCGACGTCGAAAATAGATTGAAAGTGGATCGAATGGGGATAAGAATAATTAAAGGGGTATGGGTAAGCAAGACTTCATCCAAGCCCACCCAGAAGAAGCAAGCTACATTTTCCCAACTGCCTCAGTTGTACCGCCTCCAGCACCCTTGGAAGAACATCCTCCAGTCCCCTCAGAGGAACAACCTCCAGCATCGCCTCTACAGCACATGGAGGATGATGCTCCACAACCGATGACTCTGCTCCCTCCTCAGTCATCTCATTTTACGTTGATACCTAAGGAGATTGTCAGCTAGATGAGAAGGTTGGAGGAGCAAGAGTAGGAGCAGCATCTTTCGGTGTTGGATTGAGTCCAAACGATGGAGGACCGACTCGTTTGGATGGAGGAAGTCCATCAAATGGGGCTGAACATAATACAAATGATAGAGGAGCACTATCAAATGGGGCTACTCCAAATGTATAAAATGGAGGAGCGAGCAGAGGAGCGCCATCAGGAAATATTGGCCGAATTGTAGAGAATGCGACAGCGAGCAGCCCCTCCACCATCCTTTCAAGTAGCCTCTTGTTTATCCCCTTCAGTAGCCTCTCCATCAGTCTCTCCACCATCCTCCCCATCGTCCTCTTCACCAACTGAAGGCATAGACTGCTTGTAAGTTATTTTCTTTTTACATAAAGTCTATTATTTACTTTATTTGTATGCAACATAATAATGTGTCTAAAATTTGCAGCACCATTGCTCTCTGACACCAACCTTCTCTTCCTGCCATGCTTGCCAAGGTTCAGGAGACAGCTGCGTCGGGTGGATCACAGCCTCTGTCACTTAAAACTGTGTGCGTGGTACATCTTCGATTTGGTTATCTACGAGTCTGCACTTATTCATGCCTTATTAGTCTGACGGTTACTTGTTAATGTTTATTGCAGCCAGGTAAAGTAATGGATCTTTTCATGATTTATGTTCATGCATAATGTTTGTGGTAGGTTATTTTATTTTGTATCATTAAGTGTTTTGGACTGCCTACTTACGATATTCCACTCGTTGTTTTCATTTTCCGGTCCAGAATGAGTACCACATCTCTGAGATCATCTTCCCAAAGCAATAAGGGATGACAAACATGGTGAGAATTACATTTTGTTATATTAAGTAGTTCAGAAGATGTTATCTTAGTACTCATCCTTGCTTTGCATTCTTTATATGTAGTGCTTTGCATTGAAGGAAAAAGAATACTTTAAGCTTCAATTTAAAAAATCACTAATGACATTAAGGTGGATTCAAGTAAGTAAACATCTGGCTTTTCTAGTTTTTCGTTCATGTTTCAACAGTTCTAGTGTGTGCTTCCTTTGTATTTAAGTCACACCTAAAGCAATCGTGTTTTATGTCTTTTATTTACCTACACAATCACTACCCTTACCAGCTGTTGTTGTTTCAAGAAATTGCAATTGTCGTGGCACCAACTGACAAACAGTGTTATATCTTGTCCTTTGTGTAGATTCATATTACTTTCCACTTATGAGCTGATTTTTCCCTTTGCATTCAGCCTGCACGACATTTTTTGGTGTACGAGTGAAGGGTTAGGGGTGATCCGTGATTGCAAGAAGCCCAACTTCCACCATCACAATGATCTCCCTAATAAAAGTTTGTTGTTTGCCAAAGTGTCCACCGTATACGTGGACCCAGTTGTCATTTGTAATCACAGATTTGCGAAGAAATCTCGCAAGAAGGCAGCTTAGTGTAGTTGATATGTGTATGGATACATATTGAGATACTGATAATATATGTTTATGTTTATGTTTATGTTTACGTTTACTTGGATAATGGAAAATATCTGTTTGGATAGCATATGTTTATGTGTACTTGGATCATATATGTTTATGTTTATGTTTACTTGGATAATGAAAAATATCTTTTTGGATTTTTGGTTTTGGTAATACCACAGGGGGCATAGACTAAAACAAGGGAAACTCTTGCAAAATTTTAATTTTTTTGAAAGAAACTTTGACTCAAACCATTTCATTCATCATCAACAAACAACTAACATATTCATTGCAACAATTTAAGCAACATGTGCATAACACCGACATAAATAAGGAAGATGAATGACGTCTTTCCACTGCAGAAACATGTTGTTCCACTGTGGAATGTATGAAGTTTTGCCACGGAATGCCAACTTTCCATGGCAGAAAGATAACTTTTTGCAGCAAAAAGCCAACATGGATGCTGACTTTGGTTGGGTGTGGTCAAACTCGGCAATGCGCGATCGATCACCCTTTCAATTACAATCGTTCGTAGACTTCACAGATTCAAGAAAATTGAAACACAATCGATCAAAAAGTGAGTTTGGTCGAACAACTGAAGTACAGATTCAAAATTTTGGTGATGAGAGATAAAAGGTGGTTGATCATTATGGAGATGTTGATTGACTTGTTTGCAGGGAGAAAAGTTGATAATTTCACATTTTCATACTAATCAATTTTCATTCATCATTAACAACCAAGTTCTGAATTCCATTACAACAATATTATCAATTCAATTACAACCATATTATGCATATGTGCATTACAGACACAAACCAAATTATAAATTCTGTTATAAGCATATAATATACATGTGAACTAAGAATCAGTGTGTTCGGGCTAGTAAGATGCAGCAGTAACTTTTCATTCACTTAACTTCTTCGTACATCTTTGCCCACCAACAATCTCACATAGCTAAAATAGGATTTGATGAAGTAACTTGTTGTTTATTTAACTGCATCAAGCATTTGTATTGTTCCTTGAGGAACATCAAACTGTCTACCTCGAATAAACTGTTGTAGATGATGTATATCTGGTTTCGATGTATAGTTAATAGTCACTTTCATTGAGCGTTGTCTTCTGAATTAATATCTTTGCCCACCAACAATCTCACATTTTTGTATTGTGTTTGTGGACCTTACGCATCATACTCCTGTATAACACATTTCAAATAAAATTAGCATAGTTAAAATAACACATGAAAACACTTGCGTCTCGAAAAATATATTGGGAACTGTCTTAGAGATTATCTAGAGGACTATGTCAGGTACTGTGAAACCCATAAATATGTCATGCGAGCTTCCTCTGCCACCTCTGCCTCTGGACCTGCGGCAGCCACATGCACTAGACTCTGGGCCTCCACCTTCGCACGTGCAGGAATTGTTTACCACACCCCCACATCGGCCACACTTCAAGTTCATATGTCTCTTGGGCAGCACTGTCAGCTTGGCGCTTCGTCAATATCCCTTATTCTTCATTTTTGTGGCCTTCTTAGACATCTCTTAATTGGCGGTGGCATAATTGGATCAAGATTTGTCATAGGAGGCCACAAGATTTTTCCATTGACCAAGCAAACAAGGTGGGAGTACATCATGATGTCTATTTCTTGGTGGTAGCACTCATGAACAAAGTTCTCAGGAGATGTCCTCATAAATTGCATACATGAGACTGCATGGACACACGAGATACCAATCAACTCCCACCAGTAACAGTTACAAGTATGCATGTCCAAATGTACTTGGTACTGTTTGTTATCGTTGCTCACCTTAAATTGGGTCGAGCCTAAAAAAAACAAGACTCGAATTGCGACCTGCAAGTTGTAGTCTAGCAAGCCGATTCTTGACTTGAGGACACAAAAGGTCCATCGAGCGCGCCATCTTTTCATTTTTAAATGATCCTACGCATAATATCTTTTCGTATAATCTAAAACATACTGAGAATCAGTTTCTCTCGAGCTGTAGGATGCAGGTGTTGAAGGACTCGATCAAGTTGTTAAAGCTTATGTCGCACTTTTGGGATGGAGCTGAAGGCATGTTTGGGCCAGAATCGCAAATCTATTCCTCCTAGATGTTCGTGGGTTGCCGGGTCAAGTAAAAATAGCTTTGTCAACTTTTTCTCAAAGTGCGCTAATGTTGTGCCTCTAGAAGCGGCCCACATTGCATCCTTGAACAACCCGTCTTTAAATTGTTTTTGAAAATTTGCATACAGGTGTCAGATGCAAAATAGATGATCAGCTTGCCTTGCAAACTATCTGACAGCTATCACCAGTCCCTACAAAAAATAACAATATGAGTCAAACATTGGTACACAACGCATAAAATAAACAGAGATGATAAAAGCAATCAACCGCACCTTTGTCGGTCAGAAATGATTGTCCACCCATTGTTGGACGAGGTGTTGAGATCCTCAAGCAACAATTACAAAAACCAGCTCCAATAATCCATATTTTTTGCTTCAACCACTCTCAACAATCAGATAAATTTCATCGTTCCCATCGATGCTGACAGCAGTGAATAGGTGGCCTAGAGTCGCTCTATAACATCCCAATTTTCTTAAAATTTGAAAATTTTCCTTTGGAAAGATTTTTTCTTTTATAAACACAACAGAAAACTTTTCTTAGTCAAACATTCAGAAATTCCATAAATAAAATGTTTGCAATAGCAGAAGATCTTGTATTTTAAAACCAAAGAGAATAAATAAACTTTCTTAATAAAATGTAATAACAAAAATAAGATTTCTTTTCGTAAAACAATATTATAAAACCTTTTACATTTTCTCTTTAATCATTAGCCTAGCGAGCCACCAAGTCCGCAACGCACAAATGCTTCATCAATTGCTTCTATCCTCACCATGCTACCTACATCACAAGATTTAAACTATGAGCCTAACGCTCAGTAAGAAGTGAAATGAAATATAAAACATGCAATGCATTCACATAAATCCCTTTTTATAAATCCTTTTCTCATTTTAATTTCCTTTCTTTCTTTTCCATGCACATCCATGCACTATGTCCTGACATCAATCGAAGACATATTAATCATCACGCACATCAATGCGCTCGTCCCGGCATCAATCATAGACACAGTGCTACACACATCAATGCATAACGTCTCTTGATAATGCCTCGACATCAATCAAACCACTTGTTAGCTGTTGTGCACCTCAATGCACAATGACCCATCACTTGCTTTAAGCTGCTATGGCATCAACTGAAAGCTTTCCTAGCAGTTGTACACATCAATGCACAATAATATGTTCCGACATCAATCGAGAATGCACTAGCAACCATGCACATCAACTCTAATGGCCTCACTAATTGTCAACCGATCTGTCTCGACTTCAATCGAAGACAAACTCACAAACTCAAGCGTTTCAATCATTCAGTTTACATTTTAGTTATCAGTTATTCAGTTTACATTTCAGTTATAAGTTATTCAGTTTAAACATGGGAAATCTGTTTACATTTTTTAAAACAACAATGTTTGAATGCATACAATCACTACATCCTCGATCTACAACAGAATCACAACTTAGATCTAACAAACAATCATCAAGCAATCAAGCATCAATACATCTTCAAGTAAGACATGATCACATCCTAACATTTAACAAACTACACATCAACAATTTAACCTATATAGTATATCTACCATAGCATCTTAATATTTCTCAAATTCATGCTATAATGCTCAACTATCAAAGCAACCAAATAGAATTATAGCACTAAGTGATCAATTGTTTTATCCAAGCGATGACAGAGAGTAAATCCTACTTTTATAACATCTCTTATCTCACGATTATCCAATAGTACACCACAGAAACTAGTTCTACATTTTCTTCAATTCTAGAATAACTATCAATAACCAAACTCAAACCTTTTTCACATGATCAAACCTCAATATGACTAATTTTTACTCATGTTTATTAAACCTTTTCTATCAATAACAAGTTATTAACATGTTATCTTCTTCTCAATTTACCAAAGTGGTAAACTTCAGAACCCATCTTCACAGCAATTATCAAGCAAATTATCAAAAGATTAAACAACCAAGCAAATACCCCCTAATTCTCGTGATGTAGGCCCTTTCGGGCAAAAGACATACAAACTTCTTACCTCAATTGGCCAATCCTTTCCTGCAAATTTCTTCACTCTAGAACTCCACTCCTTGAAGACAGAAGAACCCACGAAGATAGGCAGAAATCTTTCCTTCCCACAAGGTTCCTCACATACAATAGCTTAGAAAAGATAAAAAAAAACACTCTAATTTTCCTTCTTCTTTCAGATGTTCCTCACAACACCAAAACTTCTCTTCCTCTGCAACCTTCTCTCAAAGCTTAGTAGCACACAATCTCCAGAAGAATAAAATACAACAGCATGTTTTTCAGAGAATAAACCACACTAAAGTCTCCAGGATCTCACGGCAGCAACTTCTCCCAAGGCACAATGGAAGACTCTCAATTTAATGAAACTCACACGGACCTCTCACTCCTCTCCTTGAGCACACCAAAATAGAAAACATAAGAACACAGGCCGAGTGAAACTTCATAACACCAAACAATTCCTCCATTTTCAAATTCTCCAGACCTCTCTCTCTCTCTCACAGGTTTCTTTTCCGCTTTCCACACATCACATCACTCATAGCAACAATCCCGTATAGAAAGCAACAGCTCACCAAAGCCAAAGAACAAGAAATGCTGAGAGATAGAACTTTAGAATCCCATATGATCATCCCCCTTTTTCTTTTCTATCTAATCTTCATATATATCATCCAAAACCCATAGAGGATGATGAGGAGACACAACCAATGAGTTTTCAAAGTTTCCCTTGCGTTTCCAAACATCGGTTATCAATTTCTAGCCGACATTCTGCACATTGGTTGATCGTTTCCATGGCCACGATCAACTGCTGGCTCTCACTTATCAGCTGCAACTTTGATTTTCTAAATTACTGGTCAATCATTGCCCTATAGAAGATCAACTACCAAACTCATTTTTCTTCAAGGCCAAGATCAACCATCTTGCTACTTCACGATTAATCGTAAGCCTACTGCTTCAATATATATATATATCCTTTAATAAAACATGACAACTACTCCACTACCCCTCTTAATATACAACACTTAATCTTTTATTTTACTTCTAACATCATTCATCTTTTAACTCAAATTATCTTTAAATAATTCTCCTACAAATTCCAATAATTCTCAACAACATCATCTAGTTCAATACTTATTAACTCAAAATCATCAATTAAATTTTATGCTTAGCTCCACAAAAATCTGGGGTATTACACACTCCCTTCAAGTGGCAACCATCCAAAAAAATAACTTGTAACAACCCAGTTTTTCTTATGTTTAAAAATCGCGAGAAATTTAACACTTTTCTTTTACTTAAATCATTTTCTTTTCAATTGCATAGACTAAGATTATTTCATTCTTAAAACCTTTTAAAAGACAATAATAAAATTCTTTTCATAAAATATTTTGTAAAACACAGCAGAAGACTAAATAAATAAATGAAGCAATTTAGAATACAATGAATGATCACTTTTCTTTTTTAATTTAAATACATTTGCAAAACCTTTACCAACTATCTCTTTTACATTATTTAGCCTAGCCAGCCACAAGATCCATCAGTGAGAATCCTTCATCAACGGCCTTTGACCTGTTCTCCTATTTCTCGTACGTACCTACATCACAAGACTTAACTAATGAGCCTAAGGCTCAGTAAGTCATATAAAAATAAAGGGATGATGCATATGCTATGCCATTTTAAAATTCGTATGCAATCTTCTGTTTTTAATTTTTCGGAAAGGAACCTGTCCTTTTCTTATACAGAAAGAAAGCATACATCCTATGGTCATGTGGCTAACTGTCCCTCCGATGAGCAGATACATCCATTAGAGGTGTCACCACCAATGACTATCACCAATCTCTTTTTGTTTCTAGGCGTTGGAGATTTCGGTACAAGAGAAGAGGATACATCCTATGGTCCATGTGGCTAACCGTCACTCCTTCCCTACATGGGAGGAGATACATCCATTAGGGGTGTCCCCACTGATGGAGTGTCACCAAATCTCTCGAACCCCCACACGCCTATTTACGCTTATTCAATGATAAAATGGATATTCCTACAGCCCAAGTGATGGTCGTTCGCTTGAGTGATTAGCCCTCGAAAATACCATTCGCTTAGTATGTATGAGCATCAATTCCACCACTTTTAAATTCCTTTTCAAAACCATGCATGAAAACCATTTTCGTATCAATTTGAAAACCATGATGTATGAATGCTCGTGAATGCATACAATTCATATAATATCTCTATATAACCTCGAAATGTGCTCAATATCATACTGCTCAACGTAAAGAACCTAATCTAGTAAACACAGCATCATACAACAATTAACATACATCCTCGAACAATAACATGATCAACATCCTAATGTTCTAGTAAAACAGTAAACAGCCAGCATACAAATCCTAACTTCGGCGATGTAGGGTCCGAAGACCAAAACACGTGATATCACTTACCTTGCGTCCTTAAAGCGTGTAGCACTCTAACTTATCCTTTACAATACCATCACAATAAATAACATTGAATCATTAAAATCACAACCCATTAATCTCAACACATTTCTCATTCACTACTTAATAGAATCCTTAACCTAAATCCAACTTAGACACTTAACAGTTTCCGTCCATTTATTTTTTGTCAACATTATCCATTAACACCAATTTAACCAAGCATGCATATTTCTCATTCTCTAACCAACAGAACACAATTCCTCCAACAATCATTTCACAATTCCACTTTCTTTTTAGACAGTAACTGACCCAAAACATTCCATACGATAGCAGCTATTCAATAATAATCATTAACAGAGAACGATATACTTAATCTTTTGTCTTCTTTCTTTAATACATTTTAGCACAAATATCAACTATTAATCAAAAGCAGAAACTGAAGCTCTAGTACCTTAATCATTCAATTGGAGACACAGAACATAATTCACTCAGACCATATCCACATTTTTTCAATATTCGATAACCATATCTTAACCAGGTAGGACAATAATCAATAGAGCATTACCTCCAATAATTCCCTTTTTCTTTTACAATAATCCAATTAAAATCCATAAACCATGAAGGCAATTGTCTCACCTGGAGAACACGTAGCCGTGTTGAACTCCCTTCATCCTCGTCAACTACTCTCACTCCTCTGTCTTTCTCTATTTTTCTCTAGAGAGGACATAAATCCCTAGTTCTCAATTCTCCTTAGCTCTTCTTCAGTCAAAAATATTACAAAATACCTTACTTGCTACAATTGATTTATAGCCAAGAAGCGTACAAGGATGGATAATCACATGTATCAATGGAGAAGGTCCAACCAGCATGTGCCGCGTGGAAAGTCCTTAACATTTTCTAGAGAATCACATGGAGATTGGCAGAGGAGCTACTAAAGAAAACCTGCTTCGGTCCGGTCCAGCGTGAAACACACAGGTTGTGGTTCACCCCAGCCATCGTGTCCACACCCCTGACATTCACGCCACACCGAAAATGCTAAATGGCCAATCGACAGATCACTAGGGAGAAGAATTTACAGATCAAAAAGCTAACATCTTGACTTACTTCGGTCAGGAATTCACAGCACGTGAAAATCATAGCACACGGGAGTTCGTCTAACCTGTGCCTACAGCTCGACCACCCGAGCCCTAGCCCTATGCACCGACATTCCTACGTTGTTGCCAATAGTCTGTACGCCCATAGTCAACACGCCCAGAGCTCCCACATTGCCGTCTCCCTCTCGGTCTCCCTTCTCCCTCTCTCGGGCTCTCTTCTTTCTTCACAAAATGGCCATAGGCCATTTTGTTTCATTTTAGATACTGGATCGATTCAAGACGAACTAATTCAGTCCACTACATCCATTTTAATTCTATTTCTTCCTTCATTTTAAATCCTTCCCTTCACTTTTATTTCTCATTTAAATTTCTCTTCCCATTTGTTTTCAAAGCGGACCGGTCCAAGATGAACCGGTTCAACCCTTAAATTCTCATTTTTCACTTAACCTTCATTTTTCGGTTGATATTCTCAACCGTTACCTCGACCGATCGCTCGAACAAAATCCTAAAAGTTGCCATTGTTTTATATTTTAGTCGAACCTCATGACTGCGTCCTCGACCGATGACTCGATTGCGAAATGTCTAAATTTAACAGATTCAAAACCTGTTGTTTTTCGGTCACATATCTCGTCTGTGCCCCGACCACAGAGTCAACCAAAACACCAATTTACAATCTGTGACATCTTTTGGTCGGATTACTCGACCACAAAGTCAATCGCAGTCTGACCGAAAATCCAATTTATACCCAGTAACACATTTTGGTCGAATAACTTGACCACAGAGTCAACCGCACTTTGACCAAAATGCCACATCACCTATTTTCTCCAAATGCCAATGTTTCAAATCTTATTTTAATTCTTTTTTATTTTCTTTTCACAACCACATTTATTTAATTACTCCCCTTTTAATTTACCCTCAATAAATTTTAACCAAATTTCTCATTTCGTAAATCCTGAAAATTTCCATATAATAAATCTTCAAAAAATATTTCATCAAATAAATCTCTCATAATTATCCAAGTAATCTTATTAGAGCCAATTAATTTCTCAATTATCATTAATTAATTATGTTATGAAAATCGGGACATTGCATAACCAGTCTACCACAGTTCAACAGCCCTATCTTACATGCAGCCAAACACATGTACATCCTTTTAAATGTACTCATCTCTAGCTGAACACGCAGCGAGCTTCCAAGATCAGGTCTTCGAATCTCCTCGATATACAACCATATGTGCTTGTATTGCTCATTGTCATCCCCTTCATTCATTATTTTTGCTGCATTTCTTGCCCTTCTAGCAAGGCTGGGTGTGCTGTTGATCTTAAAATCCATCCTGACTATCTTAATTATGGAAGGAAGGTCCCAGTCAACCTGACTTTTAAATCTATCCAAGTAATGCGTTGCCACCCATTTGGCAGAGGCATGAAAACTTTTCGTCTTTCTCGAGCAAGTGTGAACTTTCGTTATAGCTCTTTATTTGATATGTCATTTCACCTTTCATTTTTAAGGCGTGCATCCACCACGTGCATCCTTCCTGGCAGATAGCCCTGAACCGATGAGAGTCACTAGAGGTGAATTTTATCCCATAGCCATTCTTCAAAGCATGATCGCCGATTTCTTCTCTAATTTTATTCAATGAACTATACTTCTTGCCAAAAACCATACCATATGTGCATTTTGCTTGTAGTTGTCATTGAGGCCTACTTTTGGCCATGTCGATGTCTTCATTACTGGATTCGCATAATGAATAGAGCTCCTTCTCGTCTAGAGTTGCCAAGACGGAATGCACCACTATAGTAGCTTCGTCTCCAATTGCACATACCTCATTTTCCAGAACAGTGGATGTAATATCCCAAAATTTTGTAGAGCTAAGCTCAAGGCTTAAAAGTGATAATTTTGGGACGTTAGGAGCTGAATTGAGTAATTTAAGATATTAGTCAAGTGAAACAAATTTGGATAAAGTGAACCTTGATACCCGAATTATTTAGCTTAGAGGAAGGATCAAGGTTATTGAAAAATTGTTCGGTGATTTAGACTAGAATAGTGAATTATAGTTAGTGAAATTGGAGGTGACAGATTAAAGCTTTTGTTAAAGTATTGTTAAGAGAAAATATAATTGGATATAGTAAGGGTTGAAATGTTGAGAATAATAAGATTCTTAACATTTATTGGAAATTGACTTGGATAAAGGTGAAGGAAGAATAGTTGAGCATATAGTATAAGTTGGTTTAGATGATATAGATGTTCAAATATATATATGAATTTAGTGCATATTGGTTTGGAGAAGATGAAGTCGCATAGAAGATATTTGAATGTGCAATTAAGACCTCACGTGATATATATACAAAGAACACATATGCATATATATGTCACGTTATGGAATAATGTGTGATATATCTATATAATCTAAAGAAATATGTTGCGGTCAATTGATTTGGAGTGGCAGTCGTTCATCCAATTACTGCGATCGTCCGGCTCAATCGTCCGGCAATATGAAACAAATGAATTCGCAGCTAATTGAAAGGACTAGCGATCAATTGGCCAAAGATGAATCGATCAACCACCAAACTAATGAATCACTAGAAATGGAGCGTCATCACCTAGAAGCTTCTGCATTAGCTGTTGGACGATCTAGAAGATGAAGGGTTGCCATCCTTGGCCTTCTGTCTTCACTCGGATGTTAAAGAGTCCAAATGCCAACCATTAAATAGAGAAGAGTGGGATAAGAGTTTGATAGAGAAGAAACCATGGGGAAACTCTACTAAAATTTAGAATGAAGGTGACTGAAAGAGAGATTAGCAGACAGAGAGTGAGAGGGATTGAATCTGTGAGCTGTGTTTGTGATACAGAATCTGTGAGGATTGATGAAGGAGTTCTGAAGTTCAAAGGAACTGGTGTTCGAGAGTGAAAACATATCTGTGAGATATATCCTTGCAAGCTCGCTATGTTTTCTTATTTAGGAGATATTAAGATGTTATGGTGTGATTGATGGATGAAGGTCCTCGACTGAGGAAGGAAATTGTGAGTAGAAAATTAGAGTGTCATCTCTTGGGGGAGTTTTGATGTTATGTTGTGTGAGAGATGAAGGGAGTGAAGTTCTGGTTCCCTCTATTGATTGTTCCAGTGTGATTGTTTCTAGAGAATTCTTGTGTTGTTGAGGAAAGAACTTTGACAGAGTGAGGAATTGACAACAGTGAGGGGTTTTGCAGGAATTGAGGGAAGAAGTTTTGCATGTGATATATAGAGTTGGTTGTTATAATTAATTGTGTTAAGCCAGATATGTCGTAGAATGGTTTTCTCGTTGGTTGATGATATGGGTTTCATCAATGCTGTGTAGGAATTTTATTATTGATTATTATCTAATGAGATAGTGGTTTGCAAGTTATCTATGGCATAAAGGATTAAAGGGTTTAACCATGAGAAATTATTGGACTTTGGCATAAATGATTAATGGGTTTTATTATGTGGAATTATTGGAGAAGGTAACTATTGGATTGAGGGTTGTCGATGTTGGAAATTAAGTATAATAAGCATGAATGAAATTATGCTACTATTTTGATATGGGTTTGATGTGGACTTAATTAAGACCATATTCTATTTGTTTGAAGTGTTGGATTTGTCACTTGTGGATAAATGATAGATTTTGGAGAATTGTTATTGATAAAGTGAATATCTATCTGATTGTGAATAGGAATTGAAGAGAAGTAACTCATTAAAGCTAAGGACTCCAGGTAAGTGGTACTGCATGTGTTTTTTCCAAAAAGGCCTACATCACTGCAATTAGGTGGTGTTTATTGTTTGTTTGGTTGCTTGTTATGATTCGTATGTTTATTAGATTTATTTTTGGTTCTATAGTCAGGAATGGATCACGTTTTGAGGATACAATCGAGGAACACGTTAGATAGGATTGTATGTGCACGACAACGTTAAGACTTGGCATCCAAAAGTATACAAAAGTGAATAAACATATATAGGTGGTTAGGGATGTGGGTTCTTGAGTTGGTCGCTTAGGTGTGTGCCACGGGATGCCCGCTTGGTTAGTATATTAGGTGTGTGCCACGGGATGGGTGCCTTGTGCATAAACTGCTCTACCTTGTCAAGTTGACATCTCTAACACTTGGATGGGTAACTAGAACTAAATGAAAACATAACAGTAATAGAATTAAATAGAATATACGTAAATAGTGATTTTGTTGTCCGCTTGGATACACCCAGCGCAAAAACAGAAAAAATAACAGTAAAAGACAGAAACAATAACAGATAAGCAAAACTAAAAATTTAGTACAAACTTTAAGAGTTTTATATGTATTTCATGTTTTACGTTTATACCGATTACTAAGCTTTTAGGCTCATAGTTAGGTCCTGTGATGTAGGTAAGGAGCTGATGATTTGATAAATCTGATAAAGGACGTAGCTAATAGAGTATTGTCGGGTTAGGCATTTGTGTTGTTGGCGACATGGACCTTGGGGGTTATGGCACACAAAAATTGAATAAACTTGTTTAATTATTTTAAGTGAATCAAAATAATTTTAAGTGTTATTGGTTTTAAATGGTTTTAAATAAATGTTTTAGCGATGCTTGTTTAAATAGTTTTTAAACTACTGGTTTGTGGTATTTAAATGTAAAAGACTGCCGCTGTATGTTTACTTTAAGACTTCCGCTTATTGTTACTCTGGTTTTTCCCTCACGAGTGTTTTAAAGGAAAGAAAATTTTTATACGAAAAAAGTTACGAGATGTTATAGTGGACGTGGGCCCCATTTCAAATGGGCAGTTAACAGATTCCTCAACATTCTTAGATGTCACTGATGTTCAACAAATGCTTAAACATTCCCAAAATGAGGTATACTTCACCTCTCATAAATCTCTAGGTTTCGCTAATCACATACAAAATCACTAAGAAAATTGCAATGATTTTAGTGTGAATTTATACAAGGCAGAGGATGGAATATTTTTCACAGTGGAAAGCTAACATTCTGAGGTGGAAGGTTGATGTTCCACGTCGGCAATTAAATGTTTAAATGCAGAACATTGTAATTTTTAACTTATTTCCATGTTCTGTGGCGGAATGTGACCTTTTCCACCTTGGAACGTCAGTGCTAAAATGTTAATAATTAGCATTGACGTTACGCTGTGGAACAAAAATAATACGTTTAATAACAAAAGTGACAGTGATGTTTGCGGCAACTTTTTTTCATAGTTCAGTGGTTCAGTTGTTAGCAAAAATACTTTAATGGTTGACTTGTCATTGACCACAAAGTATGATGTTTGATTTGTTAATTTCCCTTAGTAATATATAGGGAAAATGAAAAATCAACCATCGTATTTTGTGATCAATGACAAGTCAACTACTCAACTATTTTTGCTAACAAATTAACCATTGAAGTATGAGAAAAAGTCACCACAAACATCGTTGTCACGTTTGTTGTTAAACGTACTGATTTCATTCCACAGCGAAACGAACATGTATTGATTTCGTTCCGCCGCGGAACAATATTTTTAAAAATAACGTTCTAATAATGAAGGTCTGAGGCAGAAAGTTTCACTATTTGTGGCAGAATGTCTATATTTATTAAAAACTGCAGTGATTCGCCACAGAACATGTCACGATCAGTAGCGGATCATTACTATTCTGCCGTGGAATGAGAATCTTACACGGAAGATCATAGTGTGCCGTTCTGCGTTCTTGTGCCCTAGTATATAAGACTTGACTTTGCTCTTTGGTGAGTTCACAGCGAACCATCAAATCCTCGGTGAACATTTTAACTCTCAGACCTTCGTTCCTCACTGTATCAGTGATACTAATGGATTCTCGTGCAAAGAAAATGCCGCTCAAGAGAAATGGTGGTCTGTCTCAAGCTCAGCCGCGGCCACGGCCAGAAATGACAGACTCTGGTAGTAAATAAAGTTGGATTGCAAATGAGCTCATCGGTTAGTTTCACAACAATGTACCTATTGTGCTGCAAGGTGGAGTACCTACGGTTCAAGTTGGAGTAGCCGCTATTGACCTTGGAAGATCTATTGTTGCCCCTGTTACAGAAGCCGAGGTTGAAGCACAACCTCAACCTTAGCCTCAACAATGACAGGCAGCAAGTGCACTAGTCCATTTCTAACCTGTTACAGTGAAGTTCTACTCGCCACTCTTTAGGACAACCAACACGAATGAACGGTATGAAGCCTATGTTAAACGCCATTCAATTATTGTTACTAGAAGAGTAATCTTACAGTCATTAGTTGAGTTGGATATTGAAGAATTGTTTGAGAGGGCTAGCTTAGCAGGTTTGTGCTGATTGGGTGGAAGCTTTTTTGAACGTATTGTCAAACTCTTTTATGCCAATTTGGAACTCTCCACCCAACAGTTAGAGGTCTGGACTTACATGTTTGGATGGGAGCTGAGGCTAACTCCCAATGATATTATCGTGCTCCTTGGATGTTTGACAGAAGACCCAAGCGATAACTATTACCATATGTCTTAAGAGCCACCTTTCATCGGATGAGGAGAAGGGCTGACAGTGCTTAGATTGTTGCACCATGTTCCCGAGATTGCAGCATACAAGAAGCCAAAGACAAATGACCTGCATGTCATAGCACGAGTGATGCACACCATCAAGACGCACACCATTTTGCCTTGGGATGGACATTGAGACCATGTTTACTGCATAGATCTCTATTTGCTAGAGAAGGTGTTCAACAGGAAAAAAGTGAATATCAGCTATGTCATCTTGAGTCACATGTACGAGGTGATCAACAACCCAGTGAAGAGTCTGCTTTTTAATTGGCTCATTTAGAAGATTGTTGAGTATTACGGGGTACTGATCTCATATGAGGATATGAGAATCAAAGAGAAGGCTATGGATGTCCACAACAAATTGAAAGTGGACCGAATGGGGCTCCGCAAAATTGAAGGGGTATAGGTATGCAAGACTCTATCCAAGCCCTCCCTAAAGAAGCGAGCTACAGTGTCCCACCCGCCAGCGCCCGCGGCAACCCGCGCTCCCCACCCCACCTGCTCCCCACCCCAAACCTAAAGTTGTACGGCCTTCAGCCCCCTCTGTGGCACAGTGATGAACTACAAGGTCAAATTACATGTGCAAGGGCCCGAAGACTCATAAACACCTACATTGCTAACAATTTGGAAGATGGATCAATTATGACTCAAATGGAGGAGCTTACAACCCATGAAGAGAAAGGGAAGCCCACACACTTGATGCTATGGAAAGAAGCCCAAGAAGACACATTTGAAGGGCAAGAAAGTCCAAAGGAAATAGAGATAAGGAAACCTTCCTTAATCAACCAAAAGTAAGTGGACATTGAAGGCCGATTGAGCCATGGATTTGGCAACCATCCAAGTGGCACAATTTTTAAAGGAAAGTAGTTGCCAGATGTCACCATTTTGTGGCAGCCAAAGCCAACATGGAGTTACTAAAATATTAGCTTTAGAAAGTTACTAAATTCCTAGTTTACTATTCGGCCAATTATGACTGAATACTTAGTGTGTTTCCTATTTTGTTGTTTCTACTTTACGCTTTGTAATTGGCTATATAAATCCCCCTATACTTATGTTTTAGATATTGAAGTTTGAATAGAAAAAGGTTTTGTTCATTTCTAAATTGAAGTGAATCCTTTTTCAAACATTTCGGTGAGTTGCATCAAAAGTTATCCTTGTGTGAGTAACATCACAAGATTGCGGTCACTTAGAGTTGAGTAAGTTCTCTTATTCACATCTGCAACCCTACTCTTTGGGGAAAGATTTTATGAAGTGGTGTCCAACCATCAAGAGGCGTTTCCATCAACAAGTCATCCATTTGGTAGTTACAAGCTTCATTACTTGCCAAATTCGAGCATTTGAGTTCTTCCAAGCATCTTTCATAATTCTTGATAATTCATCCCAATGATCTTTAAAGAGTTCTTTCCTATTCCATTCAAGAAGGTGCGGTCCAAATTTTAGCTCCAAAGCTTCTAAAATGAAGGAGTTATAAACTTTTGGTATAGTTTGAATGATGGTGGTTCTTTGGTTGCTAGTTTCATGTCAATGGCTGTTAGGGTTGTTGGTTGATTTCTTGGTTTTAGATTTTCAGCTAACTCTTGCTATTTCTTAGTTACTTGAATAATTTGCTGCTATTAAAGAACATTAGATTGTATAGCTTGGATTTTTATTGCTCTTTGCTAACATTCATCACCTCAGCATAATTTTGTTTACTATCAAATGAATGCTCACGTTAGTTGATCGTTAGTTTATGAATTTGTGAAACTAAACCATATTGTTCTTGGCTTATTAATTAAAGTAGTATTATTAGTTTGCACTCTCACTCCATTCCTGGTTGACATTGGATACTACTTGCTTCTTTCTATTCAATTATAAGGATGTTAAAATGTTAATTTTCGCTATATTTCCTTCAATTTTTGATCATGTTTGATATCTGTTTCGCTGCTTTCTTTCCATTCAATTTTAAGCATGATAGCACATTGCATGTCACTAAATATTCTTCATGAATTTGCTGTTGTTTTGTTTCCAATTCTGAACATGTTAGTACGTTGTCTACCACCATGTTTCTTTAAATATCGAGCATGGTTCTACAACTATTTTCCCATTCAATTATAAGCATGTTACAATGTTCAATAACGCTGAATTTCCTTCAAGACATCACTACTATTTTCTTATCAAATTCTAAGTATAATAGAATGTTAACTTTCGTTGTATTTCCGTTACTTATCAAGCATGTTTGATATCTGTTTCACTGCTGTGTTCCTATTCAGTTTTAAATATGCTAGAATGTTAAATGCCATTGAGTTCTTCGTTAATTAGTATTCTGGTTTATTAATTACAATATATCTCATAACTGCTCTTTTATGTTAGAAATTCTTTAGTGATATAGATTGTGGATTCTTTGATGGTTGGTTTTGGTTGCGTAGGCCATAGGCACAATATATTTCGTGTATATTGTTGTGATTTTAATATTGCCTTGACATGCATCATATTAATAGAAATCAATAGGAATGTCACGCGTGGGTTGGTATTCATTTGTGTAAGGAAAATGAATAAAGAAAATAAATGTAAGGGGAATTGGAGGTTGGAGAAGTGGTTTAGATCATAACCGGGTAGACTCGAGATTATGTCCTTCCCTTATTGGGTCGCAAGAGCCTGTCTATCACGAGGGGTTAGATGCCGACTAGCGGCTACTCTCCCTGCGATGGAATCTCCAATGTCCCAGCTCAATATATGAGTTGATATATATGTAACCGTGACTAAAGAACAGTTTAGATAGATCTCATTATGATATAATGAGTTAGTCGAACACATCATATTGCATATCTCATTTCTTACTGGGCCTTAGACTCACAGTTTGCTTGTGGTGTTGGTGATTGTCTGAATATGGTTATTCTCGGAGTGGATAAGGAGGCATTACCAGTTGAGTGCTTGGATTACCCTACTAAATCGACCTGATTGGGTTATGGCTCACATGAGACAAAAATATTATTTTGAAATGGTTTGAAAATGGATAATGTTTTGTAAAACTATTAAATCTCATTTTAATCTTCAAACCGTATTTTGAACTTAATTATGTTTCCGCTTTTACCTTAATTTAATTATGTATTTGAAATTATCTCACTGACTTTAACTATTCACTCTCATATGTTTAAATAAGTAAAAAGAAAAATTTTACACGGTTATTAAAAAGAAAAAAGTTTAAAAATTAATGTGTGGCGCTACACAACAAGCTTCCTCTGTCGCTTTTGCCTCTAGACCGGTGGCCACCACATGCACTAGACTCTGGGTCTTCACACGTGTGGGAATTGTGCCTCACACCCCAACACTGGCGACACATCATGTTCAGATATCTCCTATGCAGCACTGTCCAGATTGGGGCCTATTCCACATCCCGTATTCTTTGTTTTTACCGTCTTCCGGGACGTCTTTTAAATGATGGTGGCGTAATTTGATCAAGATGCGTCATAGGAGTCCACATGATTTATCCACTAATGGGGTGGACAAAGTGGGGGTACATCCTGATGTATGTTACCCCGATGGTAGCAGTCATGCTTAAAGTCCTCGGGAGAACTCCTCATGAATTGCATACACAGGACTGCATGAATACATGGGATGCCAGTCAACTCCCACTAGTAACAATTACAAGTTTGCCTATCCAAATCGACATTGTACTGTTTGTTACCGTTGCTGACCTCAAACTAGGTAGCGCCTGAAAACTGGGGACTCCAATTTTGACTTGCAAGTTGTAGTATGGCAAGTCAATTCTTGACCTGTAGACATAAAGGGTCCATCGAGCGCGCCATCTTTTCATTTTTTTAACAATCCAACACATGATGCTCTTTCGTATCATCTCGAACATACTAAGAATTGGTTTGTCCCAGGCTAGTAGGATGCAGGCATTGAAGGGCTTGCTCATGTTGTTAAGGCTTATGTTGCACTTTGGGATGGAGCAGAAGACATGTTTGGCCCAACATCCCTCATCTATTCCTCATACATAGTTGTGGGCTGCCTGGTCAAGAAAAAATAGTTTTGCTATCTCTCCCTCAAAGTGCGCCTCTATAGTGGCTCTAGAAGCAGCCCACATTGCATCCTTAAACAACCTGCCTTTAAATTGTTTTTAAAAATTGACGTACAGGTGTCGAATGCAAAACCGATGGTCCGCTTGCCTTGCCACCTCTCTGACATTTGGCACCATCCCCTACAAAGATTCATAGTATGAGTCAAACATTGGTACACAACGCTTAACATAAACATAGAAGGCAAAACCAATCAACCACAACTTTTGTATGTCAGAAATGATTGTTCACCCATTGCCGGAGAGGATGTTTAGATCCTCGAGCAACAATTCCATAAACCAGCTCCAAGTATCCTTATTTTCTACTCAACCACTAGTACAACAATCAGATACATTCCATCATTCTCGTTGATGTTGACAGTAGTGAGCAAGTGGCTCGGAGTTGTTCTCTTCAAGTGGCAACCATCCAAATAAACAACTGGTCTACCACAGTTCAACAGGCCTATCTTACATGTAGCCAACCACATAGACATCCTTTTAAATGCACTCATCTCTAGATGACACAAAGTGAGCTTCCAAGATTAGACCTCAAAATCTCCTCGGTATAGAACCATATGAGCTTGTATTACTCATTTGCATCCCCATCGTTAATTATTTTTGCCACATGTCTTGCCCTTCTAGAAAGGCTGGGTGTGATGTTGATGTTAAAATCCTTCCTAACGGTCTCAATTATGGAAGAAAGGTCTCAGTCAACCTGACTTTTAAATTGGTCTAAGTAATGCATTGCCACCTATTTGGCAGAATCATGGCAGCTTTCCATCTTTCTCGAGCACGTGTGAACGTCGTTATAGCACTTCATTTGAAACGTCATTTCACCTTGCATTTTTTAGGCATGCATCCCCCACATGCATCCTTCTTGGCAAGTAGCCCTCAACCGATGAGAATCACAGTGGGTGAATTTTATCCCGTACCCATTCTTCAACGCATGAACGATGATTTCTTCTTTAATTTTATTCAGTGAACTATATTTCTTGCCCAGGCCTATACCAGCGAACGTGCATTCTTCTTGTGGTGGTCGTCTATGCCTACTCTCGGCAAGGTCTGTAATATCCTGATTTTCCATAACAAAATTAAGTAAGGATAATTGAGAAATTGATTGGGTATAATTGGATTATTTGGATAGTTATTAAATATTTAATTGATGGAAATTATTAGAATTAGTTAAGAGAGAATTTTGTTAAAATTAATTGGGAATAGATAAAAAGGGATTAATTAAATAAAATGATTAATTGAATAAAAGAGAAGTTGAAATAAAATAAAAGAATAAAATGGAAGGAAGTGAAATGCTACATTTTGAAGAAGTGAAGGAAAAAAATGGAGACGCTAGCATTTTGGCGTCAGGCGCTAAAGCACGTTACTCTAGTCGATAGTTGTCGATAGGGATATTGCCCGGTCTATCGACCGATACACCATATTTTTGTGAAATCTGTTGTCTATGGCTTCGTTACATGTGGCAGTTGTGGATGAATTTGTGAGCTTATTTAAAGGAAGCTTCACCTTTCTGGTGGAAAAGAAAAGAGATAGAGAGTGACTAAGCATAGAAGAAAAGTGAGGGTAAAGGAGAGTAAGGCCATGGAAGTGTCAGAGAGGGGAGAACCGTGGGGCTCTGAAGAAGAAAATATGTAACGACCAGGTTTTATTTACTTTGAAAATCGTGTAAACTTAAAACTTTTCTTTTTATAAAAAACATCAGAGTAATTATCTTTTATAAAACTCGGTAACTAAAACTATTTACTTAAAACATTCATCAATTGAAGGGGAAGAAATAAAATCATTTTATGCAAACGCAGCGGAATTAAAACAAGCATTAAAGAATGTTAAATAGTTTACAAATCCTTTTCCAAATAAATCCCACTTAATTCTTTAGCCCAACCAGCCACAAGATCCACTCGTGCAAATCCTTCATCGACTGCCTCTTAGCCTGTTCACCTATGCGTGTACCTACATCGCAAGACTTAACCAATGAGCCTAATGCTCAGTAAGTGATATAAAATAAAGGTATGATGCACATGTCATGCAACGTTTAAATCTCTTTTTGTTTTTCTATTTCTGTTTCTCTTCTTTCTTTCTTTTATTTTCTTTTACCGTTTTCTTCATCTTAACTTTGCTTTATCTTGACTTTACTTTACTGTTCCTTTCTTTACTTGATTGTAACTGTACTTTATCTTGAAAGGCGTTGGAGATGTCTAAACTTGACGAGGCGAACCTCACATCCCCAGACGACCCCGTTTATCTTTATCTTTATTTTTACTCTATCTTGAAAGGCGTTGAAAATGTTTAAACTTGACGAGGAGGAGCAGCCAACTCAACCTCACATTTCCAAACAACCCCATTGTATGTTTATTGTTGTCTTAATTTTGAAAGGCATTGGAAATGTCTAAACTTGACGAGGATGAGTAGTCAACTCAACCTCACATTTCCAGACGACCCCGTTTATATTTGTTGTGTGTTAATCTTGAAAAGCGTTGGAGATGTCTAAACTTGACGAGGAGGAGCAACTAACTCAACCTCACATTCCCAGACGACCCCGTTTATATTTATCTTTATCTTGAAAGTGTTAGAGATGTCTAAACTTGACGAGGAGGGGCAGCTAACCCAAACTCACATCTCGTCATACCCATTTACGTTTATTTCTTTACGTTTCACAATCGTCTCGTTTCTTCTTTGTTTCCTTCTTGTCATTTTGTAATCGTTTTGTTTCTTCTTTGTTTCCTTCTTGTCATTTTGTAATTGTTTTGTTTATTCTTTGTTTCCTTTTCAAAAGTATGCATGGAAACTATTTTAGTATCTTTTGAAAACTATGATGCATGATGCTCGTGAATGCATACATTCTCTATTAGAGGAATTTAATAGCCCAACCAACATACAGTTCATAGAACATGCTTATAAAAACTATAAACAATGAAACGTGCTATTTAAAATTGTAAACAATGAAACGTGCATATTAATAACTGTAAACATTGAAACATGCTATTAAATACTGTAAACAACGAAACATGCATCTCATATTCTTGCGATGTAGGGCTGTAAGGACCAAAGCACATACGTATCACTTACCTCGATCGTTTAAAGCGTTCAACGTCTATTCGTTATGTTTTTCTTCCTTCTTTAGTACCTTCACAATTCAACAACATTTAATTATTTCTCTAATCATTTAACTATTAATCTTTTTTTACCCTTAATCCATATACGTCGTCCACTAGATTTTCTTAAATGAACACGCTTCATTAATTACAACTCAGACTAACTAATTAATCACAATTTATAACGTTTAGAAATTAAGCTTAACATATATCGGAGTATTCACTAAACTAAATCAACAAATCCATTCATGTAAATAAAGTGCAACAGGTTATCACCCAAACAAAATCATCATACATACACTAAAAGGGCACACAGAACAACCCTTGAATACAACACAACTCTCCCTTTTAGACCACAAACAATCAATTCCAACAGTTATGCATCACTACTAATTAACATTTTGAATCCTAACAGCATAATACTCATTCCTTAATATCAAAACCAATCCTAATCTGTTGACATTCCAAGAATTACAGAACATAAAATTAATTCACTGAATCAAACCAATTGCAGCTTGTCATCCAACAATAGAAAATACGTACAGAACCAAAAATCAAACATTACAGACAACAACTAAAATGACATAATCTGACCAACACCCGAGGGTAACTCCACACTTCAGCCATCCTTCTCGGCCATCACCAGAAAACAGGGAAGACTTGTAGCAGTCTAGCAGCTCCATCTTTTCTCCCTTCACCTCACTGTCTGATTTCACAATTCCAGAGCACACTTGACCACCAATTCTCATCCACCCGAGAGCTACCCTCAAGCCCTTCATCTATATATATATATATATATATATATATCCGAGGAGAAGAGGATAAGCGTACACTTCAAGGAGTGTTGGTCCAACCAGCAACTTCCACATGGAAGACGCAATCTTTTCGGGAGAAGGAAGAAGTCGGGTCAGCAGAAGAAAAATGAGTCGGTTCAATGTGGAAACCACAGATCCAGACACGAGCCAAAATCGATGCCAGCGACCCGAAGCCCTGTCACTGCCGATTCGGACCTGTCGAACGCCAAATCGCCGCTTCCTATGCCCATAACTGGAAGTTAGGAAGGGAACATAAAACGTAGAGCATTGACTTACCTCCACTGGCAAATCGTAGCTCCAATTCCGACATTGGAGGCCGAGGTATCAGAGCCCTAGCTTGCCGCACGAAGCATAGCCCGCAACCGGACAAAACCTCGTCGTCGAACGTCGCCCAGCTCCCATCGCTCGTCGTCATCCGTCGTCCGTTGTCTCGCAGTCGCTCGCGATTCTCTCCCAATCGCTCACTCTCTCTCGGCCCTCTCACCGTTGCCTCTCCTTCTCTTCTCTCTCATTTCTATTTCTTCAATTTAAAATAAAACCCCTCATTTCTATTTGTTCAAATTAAAATCAAACCCAATTTAATTATAAATTCCCAATTTGATGTCAATGACCGTGGACCAACTCCTATCCAATCTTCCATATATTAACTTTTCTTTTATTTAATTCATTCATCAATTTTCTTATCAAATAAATCTCGATTACCTTTAATTAATTATGTTTACGAAAATTGGGGTATTATAACCCTCCCACTATATATAGAATTCGTCCTCAAAATTTGCTCAATGTAATTACTTTTCTGATCTAACTGTCCTAGCATATAAGTGTCCAAGTTTTTTCTTATCTCGTACTTATCCACAAACTTCCACAAGGTTTCACCATTTGCACTTTCGCAACTTTCCTTGCCCATAATAACTAACGAAAGGTGAGAACAATCATCGCATCTTTTCACATTTAGATCTAACAAATGTATACACTGCAAACCCCACGTTATTATTATTATTATTATTTTTTAACATACCACCATAAACCACCGAGTCCTAGTACATTCCAATCATTATTGTTGTGAAGGATAAGGTCTCAACTCACTTCACCCATAATTCATTTTTTTTTTGAAATGAAGTGTCACATTAATTTCATCAAATAAGAAGTTTACAAGACAACACTTATATTATATCATTAATATTTTACAAGCCAAAATACTAATCCAACTTACAACACGACAAAATAAAATATATTCACTACACCCTTCGCCTTCCACACGTCACAACCTCATTTTTCAATTGCATCTTTCACGATCGACGTTACCTTTGTGAAACCCTCGCTGGTTCTTTTTCTAGTCCTGGACAATCTCTGACTTAATGTCCTTGCTTGCCGCACTTGAAACATTGGCCGGTACAGACTCTACACTCAACGTAATGGTTTCTCTGACATTTAGGACACGGCCCAATTCGAGGAGTTCTAACCAAAATAGCACCTGACATATTTCTTGCATTTAGAGGAGTAGTGATTGTCTCTATCATCGGTTGCTTGTCACTCCATTGTCATGCTTTGTTGTCCAATGGTCGTTTAATTCTTTGATTCATAAGCGAACCAGCCAGAGGTTGCTGGTTTTGGTCGTTCTCCCAAAACCTCTCATTTGTCTCTTGTTGTCTTACCGTAATTAACTGTACGTCCTCGGCATCGAGTGCTCTAGCCAAAAGCTAAGCGTAGGGGATACTGCGTATACCAGCAAGTCTAACTCCTCTTAAAATCTCAACTTTTAGTCCTTGGATGAAATGTTGAACCTTATATCTATTATCAGCTACCAGATGCGGAGAAAATCTCAACAATGATTCAAATCTTTGTATGTGTTCAAATATAGTCCCTATTTGGCATAGTTCCATAAACTCTATAAATTTCTGGTTCTGGACCATAAAGCTGAAGTATTTCTCATTGAACAAGTCCTTGAAATTCTCCCATGTGAGAGTCTGGACATTCAATGTCGTTTTTACAGAGTCCCACCAGAATTGTGCATCGTGGGTCAGAAAGTAAGTAGCACACTTCACCTTTTTGGTTTCTCGTATCTCGGCATATGCAAACATCTTCTCAAGAGAGCGTATTCATTCTTCTGCTCCCGTGATATCAGAAATGTTTCCTTCAATGTTAGGAGGTTTAAGTCGTAGGAACTTTTCCCAGTCAACTTCCACAGGACCCATAACAACTCGGTTATTCCCATTCCCGTTACCATTCTCTTTTTCCATAAACCGTTCCATCACACATCAGCAATGCGATTAAGAGCCTCATCTCTCATATTCTGTGCACCGATATCCTCTCGCTCAGCTTGAATGCTTTCATCTCCCCAACCACCATGGTTGCCAAGTGCACGTCCCCTTCTCACTCGTCCTCTTGCCATAATATCCTCTGACCATATAAGAAAGCACTTAGAAAACAAAATGAATAATTCTACTAACATACTTACAGTTGATGGAGAACTTTCACATTGAAGCTTGTGCTGGTAGGTGGTATACCAACTGTATTAAAACTATTTACTTAAAGTAAGGCCATGGAAGTGTCAGAGAACGTAGAACCGTGGGGCTCTGAAGAAGAAAATATGTAACGACCCGATTTTATTTACTTTGAAAATCATGTAAATTTAAAAATTTTCTTTTTATAAAAAACATCAGAGTAATTATCTTTTATAAAACTCAGTCATTAAAACTATTTACTTAAAACATTCATCAATTGAAGCAGAAGAAATAAAATCATTTTACGAAAATGTAGCGGAATTAAAACAAGCATTAAAGAATGTTAAATAATTTACAAATCCTTTGACAAATAAATCCCACTTAATTCTTTAGCCCAGCCAGCCACAAGATCCACTCGTGCAAATCCTTCATCAACTGCCTCTTAGCTTGTTCACCTGTGTGTGTACCTACATCGCAAGACTTAACTAATGAGCCTAATGCTCAATAAGTGATATAAAATAAAGGTATGATGCACATGTCATGCAACGTTTAAATCTCTTTTTGTTTTTCTATTTCTGTTTCTCTTCTTTCTTTCTTTTATTTTCTTTTACCGTTTTCTTCATCTTAACTTTGCTTTATCTTGACTTTACTTTACTGTTCCTTTCTTTACTTGATTGTTACTGTACTTTATCTTGAAAGGCGTTGGAGATGTTTAAACTTGACGAGGCGAACCTCACATCCCCAGACGACCCCGTTTATCTTTATCTTTATTTTTACTTTATCTTGAAAGGCGTTGGAAACGTCTAAACTTGACGAAGAGGAGTAGTCAACTCAACCTCACATTTCCAGACGACCCCGTTTATATTTGTTGTGTGTCTCAATCTTGAAAGGCGTTGGAGATGTCTAAACTGGACGAGGAGGAGCGACTAACTCAACCTCACATCCCCAGACGACCCCGTTTTTGTTTATCTTTATCTTGAAAGTGTTAGAGATGTCTATACTTGACGAGGAGGGGCAACTAACCCAACCTCACATCTCGTCACACCTATTTACGTTTATTTCTTTACCTTTCACAATCGTCTCATTCCTTCTTTGTTTCCTTATTGTCATTTTGTAATTGTTTTGTTTCTTCTTTGTTTCCTTCTTGTCATTTTGTAATCGTTTTGTTTATTCTTTGTTTCCTTTTCAAAAGTATGCATGGAAACCATTTTCGTATCTTTTGAAAACTATGATGCATGATGCTCGTGAATGCATACATTCTCTACTAGAGGAATTTAATAGCGCAACCAACATACAATTCATAGAACATGCTTATAAAAAATGTAAACAATGAAACGTGCTATTTAAAACTGTAAGCAACGAAACGTGCATATTAATAACTGTAAACATTGAAACATTCTATTAAATACTGTAAACAACGAAACATACATCTCCTATTCTTGCGATGTAAGGCCCTACCTCGATCGTTTAAAGCGTTCAACGCTTATTCGTTATCTTTTTCTTCCATCTTTAGTAGCTTCACAATTCAACAACATTTAACTATTACTCTAATCATTTAACTATTAATATTTTTCTACCCTTAATCCATATACATCATTCACTAGATTTTCTTAAATGAACACGCTTCATTAATTACAACTCAAACTAATTAATTAATTACAATTGATAACGTTTAGAAATTAAGCTTAACATATTTCGAAAACCAACGTAATCACATCCATGAATTATAGGCCCATAAATCAAAGCTAAATAACAATATTCGAATTGAGACGTAAAACTATACTTATCCAATTTCCATACTATTCATTAATCCGATCAATGACTCAAATCTGAAACCATAGAGCATATCATTCCAAACGCACATAACACCTTTAATTTACGGAACCACAATCATTTCCAGAACATATGTATTTCTTTTCCTTCAATGTCAATATCCTAACCACTAACCCATAATGGAGTATTCACTAAACTAAATCAACAAATCCATGCCTGTAAATCAAGTCCAACAGGTTATCACCCAAACAAAATCATCATACATACACTAAAAGGGCACACAGAACAACCCTTGAATATAGCACAACTCCCTCTTTTAAACCACAAAAAATCAATTCCAACAGTTATGCATTACTACTAATTAACATTCTGAATCCAAACAGCATAATACTCATTCCTTAATATCAAAACCAATCCTAATCTGTTGACATTCCAAGAATTACAGAACATAAAATTAATTCACTGAATCCAACCAATTGCAGCTTGTCATCCAACAATAGAAAATATGTACAAAACTGAAAATCAAACATTACAGACAACAAGTAAAATGATAGAATCTCACCAACACCCAGGGTAACTCCACACTTCAGCCATCCCTCTCGGCCATCACCATAAAACAAGGAAGACTTGTTGCAGTCCAGCAGCTCCATCTTTTCTCCCTTCACCTCAAGGTCTGATTTCACAATTCCAGAGCACACTCGGCCAAAAGTTCTCATCAACTCGAGAGCTCCCCTCAAGCCCTTTATAAATATATATCCGAGGAGAAGATGATAAGCGTACACTTCAAGGAGTGTTGGTCCAACCAGCAACTTCCACATCGAAGCCGCAATCTTTTCGGGAGAAGGAAGAAGTCGGGTCATCAGAAGAAAAATGAGTCAGTTCAATGTGGAAAACCACAAATCAAGACCCAAGCCCAAATCGATGCCAGCGACCCAAAACCCTGTCACCGCCGATTTGGACATGTCGAACGCCAAATCGCCGCTTCCTACGCCCATAACCGGAAGTCAGGAAGGGAACATAAAATGCAGGGCATCGACTTACCTCCACCGGTGAATCGCAGCTCCAATTTCGACATTGAAGGCCGAGGCATCCGAGCCCTAGCTCCCTGAACGAAGCATCGCCCGCAACCGGACAAAACCTCATCGCTGAACGTCACCGTAACTCCCATCACTCGCCATCGTCCGTCGTCTATTGTCCTGCAGTCGCTCGTGATTCCCTCTTGATTGCTCACTCTCTCTCGGCTCTATCATCGTTGCCTCTCCTTCTCTTCTCTCTCATTTCTATTTCTTCAATTTCAAATAAAACCCTCATTTCTATTTCTTCAAATTAAAATCAAACCCAATTTAATTATAAATTCTCAATTTGATGTCAATGACCGTGGACCAACTCCTATCCAATCTTCCATATATTAAATTTTCTTCTATTTAATTCATTCATCAATTTGCTTATCAAATAAATCTTGATTATTCTTAATTAATTATGTTTACAAAAATTGAGGTATTACAAAATAAGAAGATAAAGGAAAGGAAAAAGGAGAAGGAGGAGGAGGTAAAAGAGGAGAAAATGGGAAGGTCCGCCCCCTGCTCTCGGGTCCTCAGGTGATTCTTTGGGTAAGTTGTTCTTCACTTTTAATTTTATGAAAATAATAATTTAGAAGATAAGAGTGGTAGATTTTGTGATGGATGATTCATGATTGATACTCTCTATGAATTGTATGTTGTGATGTGAGCTCTTCGCGGGGTAACCGACAAAGAAAAGAAGAAGAAGAAGGTAAAGGAGGAGTAGGGTCATCTCCTCGATTCCTAAGGTAATGTTTTCTTCCTCCTTGCATTTAGGGTTTTTGTACTTTGGTTAAGCCCTATGTGTTGTTTCGTTATGCTCAATGCTCTAATGGTTTATATGATGCTATTTGTGTTGTTAAGTGTGAGGAAGAATTTCTATTTCAATGTTCATATTCTGTTTATGATGAACTATAAATTAGGTAGAGAGTGTGCAATAGATTTGGAAGCCATGGATGAATCTGTGATTGGTATACATATTAGAATTGTGCTCTGTTGGTCCTAATGAGGTTTATAGTTCGAATATATGTTATGGAATTGTGGATTTAGACTCTGATGATGACATGTAGATTCGGTGTGGGAATTATAGGAAGAAATACGTTTGAAAAATTGGAGAAAGTATATTAGAATTGTAATGTAGTGTATAGGGCGCTATTGAGATTATTGAGTTGTGTTTATTGATAATTAAATGTTATGGATTTGTTCAGGTATTGAAAAGGAAGAAGGAAAAAGCATTGAAACGCGTTACAGACCGCAAGTAAGTAATACGCATGTATTTTGGTCTTTGGGGCCCTACATCACAAGAGTTAGGAATTGTATGTTAATTGTTTACCACTTTATTAGAATAGTAAGATATTGAGCATGTCCACTGCTTTATTAGGATAGCCAGATACTAAGCATGTTTCGCAAATTGTACAGCTGCTTACTAGGTGTTTATTAGAATTAGGTTTTTTTAATGATGTGTTTAATAGATGAGCAAGCTTAGAGATTATAGTACTGTTATGATAAAATGTATGCACTCATGAGCATCATGCATCATGGTTTTCAAAAGAATACAGAAATGGTTTTCATGCATGTTTTTGAAAAGGAAACAAAAACAGAATGTAAATGAATTAAATAGAATAAATGTAAAAGAAATTATAAGAGATGTGGGCTTGTTAGTTGGTCCTCGGTCAGTGCCAAGACTGGCCAGCCAATGGTTGACTAAGACTGTTTAAGACCTTGATGGGCACAGTTGCTAGTAGGCGGAGGTCGTAGCCCGAGCCGAATGTTATGCATCGTAGCGTACAGCAGCTAGTAGAGCTTTCGGTCGTTGCCAGAGCTGTGTATCCCTAAGGTTGTGTCATTGTGCATTGGAGTGCACAATAGCTATCAGGCGATTAAGTCAGAGCCAAGCCTTTACCACATAATGAGTCCTCGGTTGGAGCCTGGACGAACCGGCCAATGGTTAGTAAGGCTGTCAAGCATTAGAGCGCATAACCGCCAGTAGGTGGAGCCCGAGCCACATGTGGTGCGTCGTAGTGTAAAACAGCTAGCAGAGCTTTCAGTCCTAGCCGGAGATGCTATACTAGAGGTGTCAGGTCGGGTACATTGATGGATCGGCCAATGGTTACTGAGGCTGTTTAAGCCCTTTGTGGGCACAACACTAGTGGGCGGATGTTGTAGCTTGAGCCAAATGTTGTGCATTGTAGTGTACAACAGCTAGTACAACTTTTGGTCAGAGTGGGAGCTGCTATACGGGAGGTGTCGGTCAGAAAATGATAACAGAAAGATAAAGATTAAAATGTAAAAGATAAAAGATAAAGAAAAAGAAAACAGGAACTGCATATGAGTTTTAAAAGCTATATGACACGTGCATTTTACAGTTTCTTTTATATCACTTACTGAGCATTTGGCTCATTAGTTATCTCCTGCAATGTAGGTACACGCACGAGAACAAAACAACAGATTAAAGAGCAGTTGATGAAGGATTTGCACACGCGAATCTTATGGTTGACTAGGCTAATGGATTTAAGAAAAAATAATGGTTTGTAAGATATTTTGAAAAGTAAAATAATTGTAAAAGAAAATAATATTATTTATTTCGAAAAAGAGTTTTTCATGAAAAAATTTTATTTATATTTTTTAAAAGATTTTAATAATTCAAAGACTTCCGTTGCTTTTACTGTTGGTTTTTAGGTTCCCTCGCACGACAGAATTACCGAGCTCCATAACAATGGTAACGTGCGTAACCTATGTATCATGAAAATCAATTTTAACATGAACATAAAACAAATCGTTGTTATAATATATTAATAATAATATGTATTTAAAAATATTTATTTGGATCTAATCTAAATGATTAAGAAATTGTACCCTTGTACCTTATTTCACACGAGTAAAAAATCATTCTTTGATCTTCTGCATCAATCCTTCTCACCTCGAATAAGCACGTGCGTGCATGATGAAGATAGCAAGATCACACTCATTTTATGATAGATTGTATTCTTAACATATAAGACGATCTATTTGGATTTAGAGAACGCTTCTCTAAAGCCAACACAGAAGACTCACAAATTTGCTCTCAAAATAGATTCTTTAATCTCAAAAATTTCAACTTCTTAACCTAATGAGGTTGGACCTCTATTTATAGTGGAATAGCTCTATAATGGTCACTCTGGCATTTAGAGAAAAACATTACAAATTATTCATTTAAGTTACAATTGATTTCATAACATTTATAACAAAAATGTTATGGAAATAAAAAAAGGTCTTGTCACCATAGCTCAGCACTTGACACTATGATATTAACTCAAATTCGAAATTAACTCAAATTTGAAAAAATCCAGTTTAAAAACTATCTTCAAAAGTTACTTTATATTTGTTAATTAATTGAATAATCAATAATTCAATTATTTCATTGAATGAAATATAACAAACATATTAACTATGACAACTTTTTTCATTTTGTCTTAAGTAATTGAATAATCAATAATTCTATTATTTCATCTAATGAAAAATAATAAACTTATTATTGAGTGTATTAAATAATTAATTCATAATTAATTATTTAATCTTCTTCGTTCATTTTTTCTATTATTCGAATAATAATATAAGGTGACGAAGGGACCAATGGACCTATAGTTTCACGCTCCAATAATATTTCGTTAATTAATATAAACTCTTTACATTAATTAACATAATTGTTAACTCTAAAGCAATTCCACTAAATACTTAGAGTTGCACTCTCAAAACTATAGAGTATATTTTACTCTAAGTAATGTTTATTGATATAGTCATTACATATGTATTAACCATCCATTTAGATTCGCAAGAGAGCTAGGTTTATAATTCGTTAACCTCTTATATTGCATGTTTATCATTGACTACCATTAGTTCTTGATTGAATAATTTATTCATAACGATTATGAATTCCGTTCTAATTATTCAATCCTTGAACTAACAAACAAGGGAATCCATAAAAATGGATTTCATGGTATCAATATTAACATTCTCAGCCATTCATTTTAATTCACTCCCAATATACAAGGTATACAAATCATAACTCGTACAAAACTTTACCAAGTAAATAAAAGAATAAATTAAAATAAAATAAGAGTTTGTTAAATACAACAAATTAAGATCATGCATATATGGTCATCATTATGATAAAATTAATTGTTCTATATTTAACGAAAATTATCATAACAATATAATTTTATCTGGTCATGTTCTATATAATCATATTATATAAAATATATTTATCTTATTCACTACATAAATAGCTGGGATATGATTATATATTCTTAATGAGATACACTATGTTTATGACTATAAACTATTTGAAGATTTCATATTTCAAATATAAGTCATGGACATACTTTAGTTATTATTCTTTATATTTTATTCCATGTATATACAATATATATGTTAATATAAAGTTAGCATAAATAACCATAGAATTTTCTATGAATTTTATAAAACATAATCTAAAATGTTAACATAATCTCAATCAATATAAATTTATTCATATATTACAAAATTGTTCTATTACATTTGCTTGTTGGACACATTACTCCCAACAATTTTCGACTTGCCCTATAGCAAATGAGACATGTCTCAATCCCTAAGCTCTTTAGATTTTTCTCCAAACATTTTATAGGTAACGTCTTGGTGAAGGGATTAGCAAGATTCTAAACTGATGGAATCTTCATAACAGTCACGTCTCCCCGCTGCACTATTTCTCTTATCACATGATATTTTCTCTCTATATGCTTTGTTCGTTTGTGACTTCTAAGTTCTTTAGCATTCGCCACTGCACCACTATTGTCATAGTACAAAGACAATGAATTATCCATATTCGGAACTACTTCCAAATCATTAAAGAATTTTCTAAGCCACACAGCTTCTTTTGCTGCTTCACAAGCACCAATATATTCTGCTTCCATAGTAGAGTCTGAAACACCACTTTGTTTTACACTTCTCCAAACTATGGCTCCACCTCCAAGGGTGAAAACTGATCTAGATATCGACTTTTGGTCATCTGTATCAGTTTGAAAATCAGAATCTGTGTATCTAGTTGGTATCCAATCCCCTACCAGAATATACTAGCATATAGTTTCTTGTTGTCCTTAGATACTTGAGAATACGTTTAATTGCTATCCAATGATCTAATCCTGGATTTGACTGGAACTGGCTAACTATCCCTTCTGCATAACATATGTTGAGCCTCGTGCACAACATCGTATACATCAAGCTCCCAACAACTGATGCATAGGGGTAATGTCTTATATCTTCTTCCTTTTGAGGTGTGTCAAGACACTCTTTTAAGAAAGAATAACTCCATGTCTAGAAGGTAAATAACCTTTCTTTGAGTTTTGCATCAAATATTTGACAACCATTTTGTCAATATACAATGCCTGAGATAAAGCTAACATACTATTTTTACGATCTGTTATTAGACGAATCCCAAGAATGTAGATTGCATTTCCTATATCTTTCATTTGAAATTGCTTAACTAGGCATACTTTTATATCTGATAATAATTCTACATTATTCTGAATAAGTAGAATATTATTAACATACAGAACTATGAAGACTACACACTTGTCATTGATGAGCTTGTATACACAAGACTCATCATGGCATTGTGTGAACCCATAAGATTTCATTGCTTCATCAAATCTCATATACCATGACCTAGATGATTGCCTAAGTCCATAAATAAACCTATTTAACTTACAAACCTTTTATTGTGCATCTTTATCTACGAAAGCCTCTGGTTGCTCCATATAAATGGTTTCTTCTAGATGACCATTTAGAAAAGCCGCCTTGACATCCATCTACCAAATCTCATAATCATAATGAGCGGCAATAGAGAGCAATATACTAATGGACTTAAGCATAGATACAAGAGAGAAAGGCTCTTCATAATTAACTCCTTCTCTTTGGGTATAATCCTTAGCTACAAGTCTAGCTTTTAACGTCTCTCCATTCCCATCCACTCCTCTTTTTCTCTTATAGATCCATTTACACACTATAGGTTTCACCTCTTCAGGTAGATCTACAAGATCTCATACGGAGTTGGAATACATTGATTCCATCTCAAGTTTCATAGCTTCAAGCCATGCTTCTTTGTCAACATCTTCCATTGCACATCTAAATGACAATGGATCATCTTTTCCATCATCAGTGACAGCAACTTGTGCTTCACCTACCTGTCTGTATCTAGCTGGTAGTAGTACTACCCTCTCGCAACGTCTAGGTGGCATGATGGTCTGACTAGAAGTAGTTGTCTTCTGAGTACCATGTGGAACAACAGCTTTCGTTGTTTCCGAGTTGATCTCACAAGCATGAATTTCCTCCAAGACAATCTTGCTTTGAGTTTTGAAGTTTGCCATATAGTCATATTCAAGAAATGTGGCATTTGTCGATACAAATACCTTATTATCTTGAGGACTATAGAACAAACCTCCTATTGTGCCTTTTGCATAGCAAACAAACATGCAAACCTCATATCAAGGTTTTAATTTTCCAGTCTTTCCTACTAGCACATGTGCGGAACACCCCCCTATGCAAAAGTGTCTCAAACTAGGTTTGTCATCACTCCTCAACTCTAAAGGTGTCGCAGGAATAGACTTAGACGGGACCTCATTCAAAATGTAAATCGTTGTCTTTATGTCATATCCCCAAAATGATTTTGGGAGTGCAGAGTAACTCATCATGGATCGAATCATGTTAAGTCCTATTTCTCCTCTTAGCAACACCATTTTGTTGAGGAGTGTCATGTGTTGTTAGCTGAGATATAATCTCATGTTCTAACAAGTAATCCTTGAACTCATTATCAAGGTATTCACCTCCTCAATCTGATCGAAGACACTTGATTGATTAGTCTAATTGTTTATCAACTTCAGATTTAAATTCTTGAAACTTTCTAAAAGTTTCAGATTTAAACTGAATTAGATAAATATAACCATATCTTGAGTAATCATCAATAAAAGTGATGAAGTACTCATGACCACCTCTAGCCCAAGTAGTCATAGGGCCACATACATCTGAATGTAAGAGTTCAAGTGGCTCTTGAGCCCTTCGACCCTTTGCAGAAAAAGATCTTTTGGTCATTTTTCCCTCTAGACAAGATTCAACATCTAGACTTTTAAAGGAGCGTCCTTCACAAGTCTATTAATTCTATCTAGATTAATATGACCTAGATGAAGTTGCCAAAGATATGTGTTATCATCATGAGAAATTTTAAATTTCTTGGACATAAGCAATTTTACTTTAAAAATTTCAGTATTCAACAATGATTTATTGATAGACCTTGTCACATAAAGTACACTTTGCATAAAATTAGAACAAATATCTAGTCCATTTCTAGAAATAGCAACAACATTATTATTAAAAGAAATTGAATAACATTGTTCAAATAAGTGAGAAACAGAAATGAGATTTCTAGTAAACCCCAGTACAAAATAAACATTATTCAATAATAAAAATTTATTTTGAAAATATAATTTTGGTTCTCCCACTGCCAAAGCTAAAACTAGTGCCCCATTGCCCACTCTCATAATGAACTCCCCATCTGCTAGCTTCCGGTAGGAACTAAGTATCTGTAAAGAACAATAAACATGATTAGTCACACTTGAATCAACTATCCAGGGTGATAAATCATTCTCAACTAAACAAGATTCAATAACAAGTAAATAGAATTTACCCGTCTTGATTTGTTTTAGCTCCTAGAGATACTTTTTACAGTTTCTCTTCCAATGACCATCAACTCCACAATGAAAACATTTTCATTTGGGTTTTTTCTGGCTTGAGCTATTCTTATTTCCCTCATCAACCTTATTCCTTTTATTGCAGTTGTCCTTTTTACCCCTTCCTGGATTTGCTCTTGGACCTTTGCCTTTTTCTGAATTGATTTGCTCTTAGACCTTTGCCTTTTTCTAAAATTTCTTCTACTTCTTAAGGGAAGAGTGAGAAGAGGAGGGCTCAACAATATTTGTTTCTCCCTTCTTCTCTACAGAAGAAATTGACTCATAGGTCATAAGCTCGTTGAGCTTTGAGTCATATTGTAACTTAGCTTGTTCATAAAGTAGTGCTCTTGAATTGAAAGAACTGTGGGCTCAAACTTTCTAAAATCATGTTCACTTAGGTAGCCTCATCAATATGGGCCCCATTAATTTCAGCCTCATGAATTGTGCTAATCATCATCAACGCATGCTCTCGAATGGAGGTACCGGCTCGCATTTTGCTATTCACAACTTTCTTGATAGCTTCATGACGAGCTTGGTCAGATGGTTTACCAAACATGTTCTGAAGAGACTCCATTATCTTACAAACAGTTTCTGTGTTCTCGAATTTTGTGTTGAGAACATCTGTCATGGAAGCGAGTAAATAACAACGAGCTTTGTCATTTGCTCGTTCGTTTCCATGTCTTGAATGGTTCTCTCTCCTCTTTTGAGGCATTTTCAGCAGGGATCGGAAGACATTCCTCAGTCATTACAAACTTCAAGTTGTCATCATCAAGAATCATATTCACGTTCTTTTTCTAATTGACGAAATTATTGCCAGTCAACTTTTCATTCGCGAGTAAATTAATCATAAAAGAAGACATTATGTTGTAATGAATAAATAAATAAAGATTAATATCATGCATAGAATTCATAAGAAATATGGCTACTGAAAATGGTGTATGAGCATGCTAAACACTCAATAAAATGCAAATGTTATTATTACCTCGATACATAATATTTTTCCTTAGGGTAAAAATATTATCTATTAATAAATTTATTCAAAATATCTCATATTTTTAAAATTTATTAATTATCGATTAGTTTTGGTCAAAGTGTGATTAACACATTATATCACATTTTCATGAGTGTATACCATAGTTTCGATTTTATAAAACTTAACTTAAAATTGCCACCTTAAGGGTGGTCAACTATAAAATACATTTTATAAAACCTATCTCTAAGAGACCAACCATGGTATTGATCTAAGTGAACACTCTCCTTAAGACGATAACAAAGTCATCTTAGAGCCCCACTTAAATCTCACGTTGTATCAATAATGGAGACCATGAAAAGTTACGCCTAACTCTCCTGCTCCCACTCATTATTTTGAATTATAGTGATTTTTTAAAATATCACATATTCTATTAAATCTATATGAAAAAATATTTAATCAAAATAAATTTATTTTATCTATAGATTATTAATTTTATAATAAAATTATAAAATTAATTAAACTAAATAAACAATTTATTTAGCACTTACAAAATAATGTAAAAATTTTAACAATTAAAACTTTGCATTATTTTCTCACATAATTCATAAATATGAATTAATAGTTTTAATCTAATTAAAACCTTTTAATTTTTAACAAACTAATTTATTAAAATTAAATAAATAAAATATATGCTAAGAATGCATGTCAATGTGAGAAAACTATATAATAAGTAGACTCTATAAGTACTGTATGACATGTGAATGCATGACAATGATAAAACAACTTATATCAAGCATAAAAGTAAATGAAATAATGACTGGGTCGATTTCGGTATTTCTAAAATTACATATAAACCCATTAAAAAAAATTATATAAAGTCTTGGTAGCCTCCACATAATTGCATCATACATCGCGATGACAACAATTACACACCATAGTCTTGCTCCAAAATTTGTCTTGTCCTCCTTTCTTTGATCTCCATGAATATTACATAAAGCGTATTTACCAAGACAAATTCGGTTTACATCAAAATTAAAAATAAGAAATTTAAAAAATATTTCTAACCCAAATCAACTACATGAAATTACAATCATTATTTCAATCATGCATATATCCATGCATTCAACATTCTAAAAATATATATAAATTAAAAAATTGCATAAGCCTACTTATCATCACATATCATGATTTTCATAAAATCGCATTATTAAATATATCATAACTACAACGAACCTCTGAACCAATTGTTGGTTTTTAAGTTCTCTCACACAATGGAATTACTAAGGTTCATAACAACGGTACGTGCGTAACCTATATATCATGAAAAAAAAATTTTACATGAACATAAAATGGATCATTGTTATAATATATTAATAATAATATATATTTAAAAATATTTATTTAGATCTAATCTAAATGATTAAGAAATTATACCTTTGTAACTTATTTCACAATGGTAAAAAATCAACCTTCGATCTACTGCGTCAATCCTCTTCACCTCGAATAAGCATGTGTGGGCGTGATGAACGTAGCAAGATCACACTCAATTTATGATAGATTGTATTCTCAAAATATGAGACGATCTATTTGGATTTAGAGAACGCTTCTCAAAAGTGAACACGAAAGATTCACAAATTTGCTCTCAAAATGGATTCCTTAATCTCAAAAATTTCAACCTCTTAACCTAATGAGATTAGACCTTTATTTATAGTCGAATAGCTCTATAATGGTCATTATGGCATTTAGAGAAAACATTACCAATTCATCATTTAAGTTACAATTGATTTCATACATTTATAACAAAAATATTATAGAAATCAAAAAGGTGTTGTCACCATAGCTCAACACTTGACACTATGATATTAACTCAAATTTGACATTAACTCAAATTTGACAAAATCCATTTTAAAAACTATTTTCAAAAGTTACTTTATATTTGTTAATTAATTGAATAATCAATAATTTAATTATTTCATTGAATAAAATATAACAAACATATTACTATAACAACTTTTGTCATTTTGTCTTAATCAATTGAATAATCAATAATTCATTTATTTCATCTAATTAAAAATAATAAACTTATTATTGAGTGTATTAAATGATTAACTCTTAATTAATTATTTAATCCTTTTTGTTCATTTTTTCTATTATTCGAATAATAATAGAAGGTGATTATGGAACCAATGTAGCTATAGTTTGAAGCTCCAATAATATTTCATTAATTGATATAAACTCTTTATATTAATTTACATAAATATTAACTCTAAAGTAATTCCACTAAATACTTAGAGTTGCACTCTAAAGTATTAGTTCTTGATTGAATATTAATTCATAATGATTATGAATTGCACGCTAATTATTCGATCCTTGGACTAACAAACAAGGGAATCTATAAAAATAAATTTCATTGTATCGATATTAACATTCTCAGTTATTCATTTTAATGCACTCCCAATATACAAGGTATATGAATCATAACTCGTACAAAACTTTACCGGGTAAATCAAAGAATAAATTAAAATAAAATAGGAGTTTGTTAAATACAACAAATTAAGATCATGCATATATGACCATCATTATGATAAAATTAATTGTTCTATATTTAATTGAAATTATCATAACAATATAATTTTATCTGGTTCAGTCCTATATAATCATATTATATAAAACATATTTATCTTATGTCACTACATATATAGTCAGGATATGACTATATATTCTTATTGAGATAAACTATGTTTATGACTATGAACTATTTGAATATTACATACTCAAATATAAGTCATGGACATATTTTGGTTATAACTTTTTATATTTCATCTCACATATATACAATATATATATTAATATAAAGTTAGCATAAATAACCAAGGAATTTTCTATGAATTTTATAATATATAATCTAAAATAGTAACATAATATCAATTAATATAAATTTATTCATATATTATAAAATTGTTCTATTACATTTTCTTGTTGGGCACATTACTCCCAACATTTATAAAAGAAATTAAAGAGTTTTAAATTTCACACGTTATAAAAAAGTAAGAAAAACTGGGTCGTTACAAGGTCCATGTCTTTGTCACTACTAGATTTACATAATGAACGGAGCTCCTCCTCGTCTAGAGTTGTTGAGACGGAATGTACCATTACAGCAGCTTCGTCTCTAATTGCATGTATCTCATTTGTGAAAATTATCTACGTAGGCCCCACTTCAACTTGACAGTTAATAACAGATTCCTCAACACTTCCAGATATCGATTGGTGTTTAACAAATGCTTCAATTTTGCCAAAATACAGTACACTTTAGCTCTCATAAATTTCTAAGGTGCTAATCGTTGACAAAATCACTGAGAAAATCACGATGAGTGTTGTGTGAATTTATACAAGGCAGAAGAAACACGATGATCCGTGGTGGATCATTATCAATCCACAATAGATCGTGATCAATCAGTGGCGGAACGTGTCCCGATCTGTCGCGGAACGTGTCCCAATCCACCACAGAATGCTAATATTATTACGTTATTTTTTGAAAAATTGTTCCGCAGTGGAGTAAAATCAATACATACTCGTTCTGCCGCGTAACAAAATCAATACGTTTAGCGACAAATGAGACAGTGATATTTGCATTATTTTTTTTCATAGTTCAGTGATTTATTAATTAGTAAAAATACTTATCATTGATCATGAAGTATGATAGTTTCGATCAAATCCTTATTTTCATTTCCTTTTTTATGTCTTGAAGTAACGCACAATGCAAACTTTGGCTTTGGAAGGATGAGAGCGAACTCGCAGGAGCAAGGTCAAATTGAAGACTTGCTAGATTTTATGGATCGAACGTCGCTTTGGCTGGTTGCAATGAGTTCAATCAAATGAGGAGCTCTTTGTTTGGGGTCCAACAAAAGCTTCGGACGAAAGGGAGAGCCTTGGATGATTTTGGAGGTTGAATTGTCATACCTTGGTGATTTTGGAGGTTTGGATTGTCATACCAATCCTAGTAAAGTGGGCATAACTTTCAAAATACGAATCCAAATTAAGCAATTCCACCCAGCATTTCTCAAGGATTGGGAGACCAAAAATCTCAAGTAAAAATTACAGTAGTATTCTTTAGGAAAATTGGACGAAAATCGTGCACTAAGTTGATTCACGGATCTCCTCAGAGCTAGGGTTTGCAGAAAATAACAGTTTTCAGCACCCTTGAATAAACATACTCAACTTGCAATCTATAATTCCAATTCAATAGCTTCCAATTAGAAAACCACAACAATGGATATTACCAAGTTCCCAACTCAGAATTACAGAAGAGACTTTAAGAGAAAACAAACAAAACAAGAATACCAAGTTGTCCGCGCAACCTCAATCGACCGAGATTGGCAAGTTGAATTGGGTTTTCCTCTAAAGAACATCTCCACCTTGGTTGTGATGTGCTCTTCTACCTCCTCACATCAAAGACAACTTCTAAAGAAGATGTTAGAGAAAAGTAACATCAATCCTTCCCCAAGAATGAACAAGAAATGAATGGAAGGATTGGTTCGGTGTAGATTTGCAAGCAAGCAGAACACCTTGGTTGGAAGAGACAAGCTCCAAGCGATTTTTGCTTCAGCAAAATTAAGATTCAAAACTGATTACAGCTTCCATTAAGGGAGACTAAGTACTCCCTTAAGGGCCAAAAAGGTCAATTACAAAAATGCCCTAAACTTAAAATGACAAAAGTGACCTCAACAATAAAACACACAAAATAGTTCCGTAGTTAGACTTTGGGCCTCTGTAAATGGGATGTTTGACATAGCAAATGAACCAAAAATAAAAACATCAATTTCTCCACTTTGGAAAGCTATGGATGTCTGCTACAAATTGTGTGAAGAACGTCTTTTCATTTAAGATCTTTTGGCCCTATAAAAAGGTCAATTTCTCCACCATGGTCGGATTGTAGGCAGATTTGTAACGTCTACCCTTTCTTCAATAATTTCTCTTCCAACTAAGTGCATGCTTAGGATCCTTTTTATCATCATGCTTAGGTCCATCTTCAAGGTTCTTTAGCTTATTCCAACCTACAAAATAACAATTTATTAGTTAAACAAGAAGTCTCATGGCTCGGGCCCAGGTGGAGGGTCTTGGGGTGCATCAGGTTACGTCGCTGGTTGACATTGTAGAAGGAAAAATGGGTCTTTGCAGGAGGAAAATGATGGCTTGTATTTAAAGCTTTCTTTAATAGATTTGCTTTGGTAAAATCTGTTTCTCTGATCTTGGTTTGTTTCCCTGATGTGGTTAGGGTTTTCAACATATTAACCCTAATCTCATGGAATTATATTTTAATTCCATTCAAATTTAATTGAATGCAATCGTTGAGTCTAAATTTTGTGAAAGATAACAAATTGGATTCTATAGATTTTATTTTTGAAGTTTTTTTCATTTCCATAATCTTAAGATTGGCAAAATCAAACTCTATTTAGAGTAGATTTCAGAGATTTTTAGTCATTAATTCTCCATTGGGGTTTAATTAGTATATTTCAGGATATAAATGAAAACCTTTTTTTTTTATTTTTGAAAATTAACAAAACAACCATAGTACTATGGAATGAATGACTAAACAATTTTTACTAACAAATAAAACACTCAACTATGAGAAAAGAATGGAGCAAATATTGTGGTTACATTTTCTTTTACAAAACGTTGTCTTTCCGTAACAGAAAGTAAGTCTTTGAAATAGGACTCAGGAAATATTACTCTTTTCAGAGGAAAGATAAATTTCCTCTATATCTTTTCTCTGTAGATAAGAAATAAATTCATTGTCTTCTTTGTGAAAAAACACAGACATGTTGTGATTCTCCCATGGACAGTAAAACAATTCTAAATCATCCGACATCTAAAATATCATATATTCTTTTACAAAATCTTCTAAATTATAAAACTTAAAAAAATTAAAATCAACTTATACAGTACTTTCTCAAATCCATTGTCCATGTGGATTAGCTTTTCCACAAAAAGTCTGTTAAATCACAAGTTCTTGTAGTTTTTTTCCATGGGTATTAGCTCTTTTTCACTGCGAGTTCTCAGAAACGATATGGTCGAGTCATTTCCCTTAAATTAACAGCGATATTTATGTCGCTCATTTTCTATAGTTGAGTATTTTATTTATTAGAGAAAATTATTTACTAGTTGATTTGTCATTGGTCTCATAATTCATTGGTTATTTTGTTAATTTCCCTTTTATTTTTTATTTTGGTTCATATTTTACAATTTCCCATCTGAAAAGAATTTCATTTTCAAAATTATGAATGATCACGTGCTTTCAACTTCAAGTCAAGATCCAAAAGCTCATTTTCAGTATTTGATTGAGTTGGAGACGTATCTCCTCAAGTGCTAGCATGTGACAATGTCTATAATGGTTATTAAGAATCTTGGGATTGGTTTTTTGTATATCACTCCTGATTTCCTTTGTAGTGACAGACCAAAAAACGTAAAACATATATTATTTTAGCTTCTAGAATATTTCATGTCACAACCCGAAGAAGGGTCGGACAAAACTGCCAGGTCAGGTGACCCAATCTTCGTAGAGAACCCGATCACCCAGTCCAAGGCGTGTGTTTTAGCTAAAGACTTATAAATATTTAATTCAGCTCAAAGGATATGGGCCTAGGTCTAAGTAGAGATCACGAGAAAATAACAGTGCATAAATTAAAATGAAATCCAAGTACTGTGCAACAAATTCAAACCAATAGTGTTTAAGGTTTACAGATCAAATGTAAATATCCTCATCAAGTAACAATAAATCACTCACACTAAAATAACATAACACTTCTCTTGCCTTTACTTGAAGTTTTGGGGGAGGAGTCGTTTGGGATGAGTGACTAACTCAGTAAAGTATAGCTATACTAGATGCACCTTATGCAAAACTGGTTTTTCTCTATTTTTTAAAACAGGTTTATGTTTCACTTTTTATCCGTACATGGATTTTAAACCATTTCAAACCTCTTTATCATTTATAAAACCGGCCCATGGGTCCCGATGTGGCTGCATAAAATCTTGCTGTATATATAGACGATTATATCGTAAAGATAATCCAATATCGTTTTTCATACGAAAACGTCATCAGTGAAAAATGATGGTCACTCAAGGACTCATCCGACACTCGTCATAGAAGAGGTGGTCACCCGTCAATGACAGCACCTTATGAGGAAGGAATAATGATGGCGATCCAAAGATTCTGTACGTCACCCGAGTTACCGGCACACTAGGCTACACGACATAACTCATATAATCGTATAATCAAATAAAATGGATACTGTTGCTCGCTATATATCTCGACCGTCACGCCACCCATTAAGTGAAATGGTATTTTGGTTAAATAAGTCTCAACGACTGACAACCGTCTGATCCGTAGGACAAACCCTAGCCATGTTTAGGGGCTTTCGACCCAAGGAGACGTCACCACTCTCTCATAAGAATTTACATCTTTTAGGAGTTTCAACCCGAGGACACATCACCAATGGCCCACCAATATTTTCGCACGTACAATCAATCAACCTTCAAGTAGCAGAAGGTTTCAAAGGGAATAACCTCATGATGCTTTAGCGCTAGAGTGCCTAAAGCATCAAGAGGGTTTTTTCTCCGCTATATGCACAACAAATCTCAAACCCTGTACGGAATTAAACGTGAGAAAACATACTACTAATAAAAACTGACGTGCTGTCGAACAATCCCCATCATTTTTCAAGTTTGGTATTCCACAAAATAATTATTTTGAAATCGGGATGCGATCCAATGCAATGCAATGCAAGAGTATAGAAATCCCTACCTTTTTTACGTTCTTTCCTATTGAGTGGAGCAATCGTCTCCTTGGGAATAGTAGCACACTCACCGAAATCGTCCAAGCCAAACAAAGGTACAAATGTGGGAATTCCTAAATTAATTCCAAGAAATGAGTAAGAGGGTCCTATACCAGAAATAGGAGTCCAACCGTCATGTACCGACTCATCTAAGAATCCCAATAAAATTCTAAAACTTTATCATCCAACAAACTAACAAAGTGTCATCCAAACAATAGTACATTAACAGTTTCTAACAATCCCATCAAGAATAACGACTATAGAACCTATCTTCCAAATATACAACATCCCACTCGACTATTATCTAATCCTCAACATTAAGCATAGTGTGCAATATTCCAACAATTAACCAAACAAATTCTCAATCTTACAAGATTCATCATTTTAATAGAAGTTTAACCCACAATACTTCCAAAAACCCATAACCCAATTCATTAGTCTGAAGCATAAATCAATTCAATCTAGAACCCAACAGCAACATTATCAATGACAGTGCACTATAACAAAATGCAGCAACAAAACAGTTTTATGACCACTATACATCACTACAAATCCGCAAAATTTATAGGGCTTATTCGTGAGAATCCCATCAACACAGCAATATTCAGAAATCTATTATGCAATTTGAAACCCATCTCTGAACCAACAGAACACCAATCATCAACAGAGCCATTATTGGCATTCCAAAAGGACAGCAACCAAATGCAGAATTCTCCATCCAACAAGAAGGAGAAACAACAAAATAGAACTGGATTCAGAATCCACTCAATCCATGACAGAATCCAACATCAAACTCATCATGAAATCAAATTTCTTATTTAAAATTTCACGGATTTTATATTTCATATCATTCACATGAGACATTTTTAAAAGTCGTTGACACTCTTTATGAATTTCAAATCTCTCTTTCTATCAATATAACTCTTTTGTCCATTGTAAGTTTATCTCCACTTATGAAGGTAATGCTTTCTTACTGGCATTTAATTTGGTACTAGTTTGGCAACAACTTAGAAACAGTTGTAAGTGTTTTTATTCCTTCAATGGACCCATAATAGCTAGATTAACTAAAAAAAAACACCATTCTTTAATGGCGTTCTAAGGTGTTGACTCATTCATATGAGCATTAATCTTAACATCCTTTCTTCTCAAGTTACATATTTATTGAATTATTTTTCTAAATTAGTCATTAACTTTTTTCTATTCCTTATTTATTTTGGCTCAATCTATATGCACAATTCCCAAGTTACTAGGTCATTTATTATTATTATTTTCCTGGACTACTATGATTTATATATCTCTTGATCAAATTCTACACTTTCTTAATCTCATCTTAAGCCTTCAATTATATTCTTATAAAATATTGAACTTCATTCTTCATTTACACTAAGCCTCTTTCTTGAATATACTAATATTCACAAGATAATTGATATTCTTAATTTTCTTTCGTCTTCGTACACATAGTGGCTAAAATTCTCAATTGGTCTATTTTTTGACATTTTAAATTCTTATAACCACTTATGAAATGATTCTTCCTATCTATATCAATTATCCATGCTTTGATAAACTAAATATTTAATATTAAAATTGATAATCAAATATTCAATTTCATTTCAAACAACTCCATCCTCAAACTTTTAACAAATTTTTATATTAAGTTTAACCTCAATAATTCCTACATCAATTCTTATTTAAACTAGATAATTATCAATAATTTCATACTTAAAGGTTTCAATTTAACTTTGTAATACCTGGGATTTTTGGGGATGCTAATAATTGAGATCTCTTATGGAAATGTGAATTGTAATTTTTTGTTGCTAAAAATATAAAATAAGGAGTCTGCTATATGGGAGTGGTTGATCTGGAAGGTGTGTGGTCGGTCTCCTTCTATGCAAAATATTATAGTGGAGAGCAAAATGTTGAGCTATCGATCGTGGGCTGCGTTGGTGATTGACCGACAATTGTGGTTCACGGTTGATCAAAGAAGGAACTGTGGTCAATCATGGCCTTTTGAAGTTTGTAGTGTTGGAATTTGCAGTTGATCGTCCTCATGAAGGTGATTGACCGGGAAGTCAAAACGTCACTTGAAATCGTAAGGATGTTGTTCTCTGATTGGATGAAAAATTAGTGGAAGCTTTGTGGATAGACCTGAGCCTCTCCACCTGTTGCTTCACCTCCAAGTGGCTGCTAAAGAAGTTTGAATATGGGATATAAGGGGCAGTTGTGAAGTTGATTTCTGGAAGGAAAAAAAGCCGATAGAAAGGAGAGAAGCAAAGAGGTTGTCTCTGTGAGAAGAAGAATGAGAAAGGCAAGAAAATAGAGAGTTGCTAGAAGTTTAGAGAGAAAAGAAAGAGTAGTTCAAGAGTTCAAGCTTATTTCCTTTCTTCCTCGGGTTCTTTAGGTACTCCAAGTTATTTCATGGCTATTTTATAGAGTTTATGTGAATAATAGTAGAGGATAAAAGATGAGTTTTCTTTCATTTTGTTTACTGCTGTGAAGGATAAGGGTCCATGCTTAGATTAGTGCTCTGTTGCTCGTTTGAGTTCTCTGTAATATCTGTTTAGGGGTTATTAGTAAGGGAAACAATCATGTCTATTTGAGATGAAGAATCTAGAAAGATAGAAGATTGATGAATATGGTTTAAATTCTGATTATCCTTGAATAGAATTGTAATGTATATGCACGTTATCGAGATATAGGTTTGAGAATTAGGAAGGTTGATTAAGTAATGATGATTATATATTTAATGATTTTGAAGGTACTGAGAACTAAAATATTAAGTGGTAACTCCCTAAGAACTCCAAGTAAGTGATATAGCATGTTTGTTGCCTTCTTGGACCTACATCATAAGAGAATATTAATTATTTGTTGACTGTGTTTAAGATGATTAGGTTCTTGATTTTGCTATTGTTCAAGGATGTATTGCTTGGTGATTGTTTGATGTTGTGTTTACTAGATTTTAAGTTCTTTAAGCTAAGGATATTGTCATGCTCTGAGGTTATATTGATGATATACTAGAATTGTATGCATTCATACGCATTCATGGATCATAGATTTTGAAAACATTACAAAAATGGTTTTAAGCTGATGTTTTGGAAATGAAAATGAATATTAAATGTAAATAAACGTATATAGATTTTTGGAGGTGTGGGTTCTTGAGTTGGGTGCCCCACATGGGCCTTATGGTGCCATTCTACATTGTTAAGTTGACATCTCCAACCCTTGTATGGGTAAGTAGAACTAAAGTAAAGTTAAAGTCAAGGTAACGGTAAATGAAAATTGGAAATGAAAACTGCATATGATTTTATAAAAGTTGCATAGCATGTGCATTGCATAATTTATACGCTTACTGAGCCTTAGGCTAATTGTTTAAATTTTGTGGTATAGGTACGCACGAGATTGAGAAAATGAGCAGTGGATGGAGGATTTACGCGTTGGTGACCTTGTGGCTGGCTAGGCTAAAGATTAAAGGAAAATGTTTTGAATTGGTAAAAGGATTATTGTTCTAAGTTAAGCAAAGTTTCTAAGTTGTAAATGTTTTCAAATAAAATAATTTTATTTACTGTATTTCATGTTAAAATGCAAAGTTTTCCGCTGTGGTTTTATAAAGAAAATGTCTCTCTAATTGCAATGTTTTAAAAGTACGAAACCAGGTCATTACAAACCTTGATAAGTTATATCTTCAAATTTTAATTATTCATAGGGAATAATCTAACCTTCATGTTATCAAAAATAATAATTTCTCTAAAATCTTGAGTTCATTCCACTCAACAACATTATCAAAATTTTATTTCGTATTTAAATACCTTGATTTCATGTTGGTCAATTATATCCTACAAAAGCTAATAATTTTTCGAATAAAATTTAATCTATATATTTCCTCAAGCAATGTTCATTTTAACTACATACTTAAATGTAAATCTCATACTTAAGTTCCTCAACTTTAGTTCAATTAACTATAACTTTAATAATTATAATTTATCAACTACAATCTAATTTATATATTCTCAAGCAATAATCATTCTAAACTACACACTCGAACAAAAAATTCTTACTTAGATTTCTCCAGCGCACTTCCATCAACTATAATCTTAAAGATTTTAAAGCCATCTATTATAACTCAATCACATCCTCCTCAAACAAAAATCATAAGACTTACATTAGTTACATATAGGAGATTCTTAATCCACTTCTCTATACTCACTCAATTAATTTCATCATTTACTCCTTCAAGAAAAGCAAGATTATGTTCGATTCTAGTAATCTTGTTTATCTATTCCTTTCAAGTCTTTAGTTTTTGCAATCCCTCTTGATCCCAATCATCTCTTTCTCCCACTCTTTTACTAGTGCTTTTTGATTTTTTTGATTGCATAACAACTTATTTGTGCTGTGAAATCCAACCAAAGGAAAAAAAAATATTAGAAATAAAAAAATAAAATAAATTCAAATTTTTTTGAAGAACTCCATTCTGGGGTTAGTTGTCGCAATACAGGGGAACTCTTTGTTAGCCTAATAGACATTAGACTTAATTGTTTTGATGATGAATGATTAATTTGATTATAAGTTGTTTATCATTTGTATATATTGAATTTGTTATCATTATATTTATATATGATCTTTATTGGAAATATCCTCTAATAAGGGTATTTATAATTGCTAATATGTGTGTTTAAGTCCATGTAGTTAAAGAGTTGATCATTTGGATTTAGAAGCTTCAAAGAGTGCAAAACACATAATAGTCGTCAATCTTAGGCAAATGGCGGTCGCTCAAAAATCTTATAGAGAGCAATGAATTTCTGAATTTGACAAAGGTGGTCGACCAGAGAAGGAATCGTGGTCGACGAACATAATTGTAGATTGCTCCAGATTCTGAAGCAATGGAAAGCAGTCGATCTAAGTGAAGGAAGCGGTCGACTAGAAATTAGACAGTCTCAAACAATTTCCTAACGTGTGTTAAAGCGGTCAACCAAAGCTAAGAGTGGTCGATGAGAGCTGAGAGTGGATGACCGATATGGTCAACCAGAGCGAAAAAGTGGTCGACCAGAAGCGTAACATTATCGTGCAATGGTCGAGAATCGGTCGGCCGGAATAGTGGAGTGGTCGACCGCTAGACAGTTGTCTATAAAAAGAAGCATTATGAATTAAAACAGCCAAGAAAGAGAAATTGTATCGAAGTGCTGTCAAAATCATTCCATGATATTTATCTTTGAGATTGAGTGCATAGGCCTAACTTTCTCATTCCTTAACTTGAGAGTTTATATCTTTAAGAGTTAGGCATTCAAGTTAGAATTTTTCATTCCTTTCATTGCACTTTAGTGACGATACAAGGGTGATGCCTCAAAATAGTCAAGGAGAAAAGAAAGTGTGACACCTTGGAATAGTTTGTAAATGCTTGATTGACACTTGTAAAGTTCAATCAACAGTAACCAGAGAGGTTATTTGTTTAAGTAATCTTCAAGGGGGAGCCTTGAAGTGTGGACATAGACAAGGTTGGCCAAACCGCGTTACCTAATTGGTCTCACTACTCTTTCCTTAACTCTTTAATTTATGGTGTTTTTAGTTACATAATTATTGATAGCATATCTATTAAATTGAATTTACATAATCACACAAAAAGTTAGATAGCATAATTCACCCCCACTATTATGACTATCACGATCATTTCACACTTTCCTTATTTCTATGATGTGGGGAAGGGGCTGATGGACTCCCCTCACCAATGGATCTCTCCCTTCTTCCTTAACAAGATAAGGTGGAATAAGGAAGAGTTTCCCTATGAAGATCCAACCGTTATGTTCATCGATTATCCGAGGTGAGTTTCAAACTTGGGTTTTTCAATTTCTCCTTTTTTTTCGTTGTGAATCATTGTCTAAGGGACAAAATCAATTTATTGGAGGATTAAGAGTTGGACATTGACATTGTAAGGTCGATGCTAACGAGACTAGGTTGACAGAGAAGTGCACATCTACAAGTAAGGATTCAAATTTCCAGTTTTACAAGAGTTTTCTATGAATTATTGGATTGTTGGTTTCGGTATTGGATTGTGAGTATAGAATTGCAGTTTCTGTTATAATGAAGAATTGCGGTGTTTAGGAGGGAAGCCAGGGGTCGGGTGGAGAATCCAAATTGTAATGGGCCTTCTCTTGACCAGCGACTCTGCAGAGTCACTAGAGGCTATGACTTCGATTATCCTGACTTGCAGCCCAGGATAACGTGGGTTGCTACACAACCTATTATGCGCAGCAACCCATCTCATTTTGGGCCGAGGCACAGTCCTTGTTTTGCGATTATTTTAGTTTTACCCCAAGTTTTGACCTGATCGTTCTTGGGTCATTTCGAGGGCCGTATTGGACCGTGTTTGGCTTCGAACCCTCGCATTCTTCAGTCGTTATTGTTTAGCCTAGAAATCCAAATTTTTTATTTTTGAGTTTGAATTCTGATTGGTAAAAATAATATGAATAGGTTCTAGGACTTAAGAAATTGTTGGACTAGTCTACAATTAGACTTTGTTTGGCTTTTTCTATTGGGCTTGGTTTTGGTAGGCCCAAATTTGAGGTAGGGGTTGTTTTATGTTCAAGATACGTTGTTTACTAAAATGATATTTTCGACATATACCCATATTAAATGATGTGGCCCTACTTGGCATGTCAAAATTTATAAAATGTACAACTTTTTAACTAAACATGTTTTATTTACTGTTTAGTTCAGTTATAATAATATTTACATTTATGCATTGTTGTTGTTAATTAAAGTATTAGGACTGTTGTATATACCATGTCTCTAGGCGCAAAATCCTAAACCTAATCACAAAATCCTAACATTTTGATTTTGTTACTTGCTCTATTGCTCATCTTTACTTTTTTTTATATATTGAGTTTGTTTTAAAATAAATTTTTAGCATGCACACATTTTTTTATAATCCAAATGTCGAACATAAAATCTAATTCTTACTGAGTTTAGTTAACTCACTCCAATTTTGACTTCCCCTTTCAAGAAATAATCCAAGTGACTCCTAGTTTCCACTACAAGAATATATTTTATAGAATACCTTGGACAAGTTAAATTTTTTGTTTCCTGATAGACTTAGATTATTTTTCGTGAGGTTTGCACCTTAAAATTATTTTAATTTTATTTTTGCATAGTTTGGACCTTGTTATTTTACACTGTTATAATGTCACTTGTAGACCTTTATTTTGGGTCTGACTTATAAAGTAAATCTTTAAGTCTTTCATTGCTAATTATAGATTTAAGATGAGGGTCAAACGATTTGGTATGTTTCAGGCCGAGTAATTCTTCATTCTGTCTTGTGTCCCCTCTAGAGCATGAAAGAAATTTTAGTATTAGACCCAAAATCCATCTTGAAAAGTGAATTCAGTAAAATGGGTAGTGTTAAAGAATTTAACAAAATCATAAAATACTATTCTTAAGAACGAGTTCTAACCTATACCGTGAATTATTTTCATATTCTTGAAAATGTCTCCTAGAAGAGCTCCTAGAAACTGTACTCATGTAGCTCATATTGTGCACACAGCTGAGTCACAGCCTATTGACCCTATTGTAGCTTTGAGAGAGGTATTACAAAATTCTTTACACCACATGAATTTCTTTATGCAACTTGGACATTTAAACCCACTATTGTTTGTGGGTAGTGCTGGTCCTCAAGATGCTAAGAATTGGTTAAGAATGATGCAGAAAAATTTGTAGGCTATTGGGGTTATAACAGAGTACTGGGTTTGATTTGCAATGTTTTATTTTTAAAAAAATGGTTGAGGTTTGGTGGAAATTGCTCATATTGGAATATTCGATGGATAAAATGGTGAAGTTCATAATGGGTTTGCGACCTATGATTTGACCCCACTTATCTGCATTTAAGTTTAGCTCCCTATCAGAGGTTGTTGCTGCTGCTTAACGAGTTGAGGTTGATATGGAGGAATAGTTTGTTGTTTACAAGAGAAAAGAAAAAAAAGAATAACCAGTGGGAGGAAAAATGACCAGAAAAGATAAGAGAAAGGATTTGAAGAAAGGTGGACATACTCACAGCAGAGTTAGTGGTCAGTTTAGTAGCACACCTCATGCTGCTAGGCATTCAGGCTCTTATATCTGTTATACTTGTGGGCAGCCTGGAAATTTGAAGAAGAATTGCCCATTGAATAAGAGACCGACACAAGCTAAGTCTTGTGCCTACACAGAGAACATCCTTTAGACCTAGTTTTGGAGTTGGCCAGGTCGTACAATTTTTCTAGATCTCAGATTTTTAATTCTCCACAACTAATTATGTATAGGCCTTCATATCAACATCAATATCGACCTATTAGTAATGACTTTTTGAGGCTTACAGGTTATTAACATAGTTTCATTTCTAGTCCCACTCCTGTGAGATCTTTTAGTCAAGTTGCTAGATCAGTTCTTGGTTCATCTATAAGGGGTTTTGGTGGAAATAAGAAAGGGAAGGAGAAAATCACTAGTCAAGCATATGCAGTTGCAGGGTCTAAGGTTCCTAATTAGATTGGCGGAGACATTATTGAATGTACACCTTCTTTCTTTAATACTATAATGCATGTGTTGTTTGATACCAAAGCTACACATTAATACCCTGAATTTCTATCATATTAATTATAAGCTTATATAATGATAATGTTTGATAATTTTGGTTGTTGAAATACTGATAAATGAAATTATATTAGATTAATTGTGGGTTATAGCTTTTGGAGGGTGAAAATTTTCAATGTTGTGGACACTTAAGAATGGGTGTGGTCCACCAGTGGTTATGGTTTGCTTGACCACTTTAGGAATAGTAAGAAATGTGATGGCCTCGAGTAGATTTGTGGTCGACTAGAGCTGGATTTTTCGTCAACCAAATCAAGGAAAAATTGTAATTCGTTGCTCTAGGGTTGATATGCGGTTGATCGAGATTAAGGTTGCGGTTGACCAGGACTGTGAAAAATAGCTTCCCGCAAGAGTCAAAGCTTCTGTGGAAGGACAAACATCCGTGAAAAGGAATATCCGGTGTTGGAATCCTTTGAAAATAGAGAGTAGTCTAGGGAGCAGTCGACCAAAAATACGTTGTCGATAGGGAATGAGGGAGTTGTCGACGGGGAATGTGAAAAGTCACCTGAAAATAGCTTACGTGTCACAAGTTAAGAAGTTGAAAAATTGATTACTTAGTATCGAAAGATTTATGGGGTAACACTTCATGTTTAGAAAGTTGCTATTAGATTATAAGAACACCCTCTTTTGTAGAGAAAGGGGAGAGAAAAATAGTGAGAAGTGAGGAAAAAGAAAAGGAACTCTTAGAAGGGTGTTCATCCTCTCTACTTTTAAAGATAATGGGGATTAAGGCAACAACTTCTTAAAGATTAAGGTAAGCAATGATTGTATGCTTTTGGCCTTTCGGCCTACACTATATGATGATAGGTTCGGTATGAGCATTATTATGTTATGTCATAGATGCTTTATTGGTATTCTTACATGTTGTGCTATATGATATGGTGATACCATTGACTCAAGGTTATACTGATTATTTAGCTATTAACCTAGATTGTTGATACATGTAATACTTGAGCATGTATTATTTAAGGTAATGTTAGGATTATTTTGATATTTGAGGATATGACATGTCTTGATAATGAATAAAGTTCATGCATCATGATTTAAAGAAAATGTTTTCCATACATAGGTTTTTCGAGTAAGAAAGATAAAAATGATTAAATGATGTGCTTAAGTTCATTAGTTTGATCTTGATTGATGTCAAGACAAACCGGCTGATGGTGTGACTTCGTTATGCATTGATGTGCATGATTGTTAGTGAGGTGTCAAGACCGATAGTCATGGATTGACGTGTACGAACTCTAGTGAAGCTTTTGATTGATGTTTGAGCTTGTAATATCTGCCTATTTAAAAAAAATGGGATTTAATTTTAGGGAGACATTTTTGGAAAAATATGCCTCACCCGTCTACGAGACTTCAAGAAACCAAGGAGGAAATTCCTCCCGTTCCTCTTCTCCTCCCCTCCACATAACTGAAACCACTCCTTCCTTTCCTACACCTTGTAAAGACTTAATTGAAAATCTCAATCCCTTTATTTGATGAAGTTAAAGATGCTATTTATAATTAGCATCTTGTTACAAAGAAAAACAACTTTCCTAAACTTTAGGGAGAAGAAAAACAAACTAGGATAAAAAGAAAACAAACTAGATAAAATAACTTTTTCAAATATTGTAATAGAATAATTTTTATTCTAACACCCCCCTCAAGCTAGAATATACAAATTGCATAATCCGAGCTTGGTTATGAACTTTTTGAAGCATGGTCGGACAAGTGGCTTTGTTAACACATCTGCTATTTGATTATACGTTGGAACACGTATGATCTTAAGGCTTCCATCCTCCAATTTTTCTTTGATAAAGTGTCTATCAATTTCAACATGTTTGACTCGATCATGATGAACTGGATTATGTGCCATAGAAATAGCTGCATTATTATTACAATGTGCTAACATTGGTTTTACAATTTCTAAGTAGAGTTCTTCAACAAGTAACTTCAACCAGATCCCTTCACAGATTCCCAAAGCTAGTGATCGTAGTTCTGCCTCAGCACTGCTTCTAGCCACAACAGATTGTTTCTTACTTTTCCATGTCACTAGATTTCCCCATAGAAATGAGCAATATCCCGAGGTAGATCAATGATCATCTGGTGATCCTGCCCAATCTGCATTAGTAAAAATCTGAATATCACGTGATTCTCCTTTCTTGAAGAATAATCCTAGGTCAGCTGTGCCTTTAAGATACTTTAAAATTCGATAAATTGCTTGCATATGACTTTCGGAGGGTGTGTGCATAAACTGACTCACACAACTAACCGGAAAAGCAATATCGGGTCTAGTGTATGACAGATAAATAAGCTTCCCAACTAGTCTTTGATATCTATTCTTATCTACTGGTGGATCATCTTGATTTGTTTCAAGTTTTTTTTCTGGGACCATTGGAGTATCAACCGGTTTGCAGCCCAACATACCAGTTTCATTCAACAGATCTAAAATGTATTTGCGCTGAGATACAGATATTCCAGTTGCATTTTGAGCTACTTCCATTCCCAAGAAATATCGAAGATTTCCAAGATCCTTAAGTTTGAACTCTTTTGCAAGCTGTGCTTTAATCCACTTAATTTCCTTCATATCATTGCCTGTAAGAACAATATCATCCACATAAACTAGTAATATAGTGATATCAGTTACCTGTCGTTTGAAAAAAAGAGTATGATCTGAGTGTGCTTGATTATATCCACTTTTTTAGAACTGCCTTTGTGAATCGACCAAACCATGCTCAAGGGGACTGTTTCAAACCATAAAGGGCCTTTTTTAGTCGACAAACTTTACTGCTATCATGTGTGAAACCTGGAGGCAGAGTCATGAATACTTCCTCATCGAGATCTCCATTTAAGAATGCATTTTTTACATCAAGTTGATAGAGAGGCCAATCAAGGTTTGCAGCAATTGACAATAAGACTATGATAGTGTTTATTTTTGCCACTAGTGCAAATGTTTCTTGAAAATCAACACCATATGTTTGACTATAGCCTTTTGGTACAAGCCTAGCCTTGAATCTATCAATTGTTCCATCAGCCTTAAATTTCACAGTGAATACCCATCTGCACCCTACTAATTTCTTTCCCACAAGTTTATCTACTACTTCCCATGTTTTGTTTTGTTCCAGGGCGGACATTTCTTCTAAAATTGTCTTCCTCCAGTTTGGGTTATTCCACGCCTCTTCAAATGTTCTTGGATTTTCAATACTGTTCAACTCAGTAACAAATGCCTTGGTTGAGTTAGATAGATGAGAGTATCCCAAGAAACTCTGTAATTGGGTGCTTGGTACAAAGGCAAGTGCCTTTCCGAATAGCAATCGGCAGGTCTAATGTGGAATCAACTTCTTCAACTAAAATTTCAGTAACAGAACATGGGTCAAGGTTGGGATGATTCTGACCTTTCTCTTTTCAGCCATTGAACATCGATGATAAGTCTGAGCAGAGAATTGGGAATCACCACTACTAGTCATTGGTACTGAAGTAGAGTTTAGTGCTTGAGGAATTTGAGAGACACTTTTTGGGATAGTAGTTTTGGGACTTGAGGATAAAGTTTCTGACTTTTCGGAATTGAAGGATAGATTCTTGGATGATATGAGTTTTTTTGAAGTTGGCGAAGTTGGAGATGCTAGATTCGGCGAATCTGGAGAAGCTGGAATCGATAGTTCAGAATTTTCAGGGAGATTTGATGTGGATTCTTCAGGATTTTCAGAGAGAGAAAAGATATGAGTTTTTTGAATTTCAAGATTTCCTGGGCTAACAGAAGGAGAAGATAAGTTATGATATTTTTGAATTTCCAAATTTCTAGGGCTAACTGAAGGAGAAGATAAGATATGAGTTTTTTGAATTTTTAAATTTCTAGGGCTAACAGAAGGAGAAAATAAGATATGGGGTTTTTAAATTTCAAGATCTCTAGGGCTAACAGAAGGAGAGGATAAGTTTTTTGAATTAATAGAAGGCTGATTTGGTGGGTTCTACCAGAAAGGATGTGAATTTTCTGGTAAATTGGATAAAAAAAGAAGATTTTGTGGAGATTGAGTTTTTGAAAAATACATTTGATGTTCAAAAAATGAAACATCATGAGAAATAAAATAGCAGTTTTTAGTTGGACAAAAACACCGATATCCTTTTTGATTTGAAGAGTATCCTAAGAAAACATATTCAAAGGATCTAGGATCTAATTTGCTTTTATTTTGAGAAAGATTGTGCACAAAAGACTTGCATCCAAAAACTCGTAATTCGAGAGTTGAAAACACTGGATAATTTGGAAAAGAATTTTGGAGAATAGAAAGAGGTGTTTTAAAACAAAGTACCTTTGAAAGTTGACAATTAATTAAAAAACACGCAGTCAAAATTGCATCTCCCGAAAATCGGTGAGGTACATTAGCAGTTAATATTAGAGACCGAGCAACTTCAAGAAGATGAAGATTTTTTCTTTTTGAGATACCATTTTGCTGGGGAGATTCAACACAAGAGCTATGATGAAGAAGACCATGTGATGTAAGAAAGGTATTGAGGGCTGAATTGAAAAACTCAGTACCATTATCTGTACGAAGGATTTTTATGGAGGTCTCAAATTGAGTCTTGACCATAGAATGAAATTGTTCAAAAATTTTTGGGACGTCAAATTTATCCTTTAACAAGTAAGTTTAACAAACCTGAGTATGATCATCAGTGAAAGTAATAAACTATCTATGATTTAGTGGAGTCATAATTCGAGCGGGACCCCATAAATCACTATGAACAAGGGCAAATGGATAAGATTATTTATATTGAATAGAATGAAAAGGTAGCCTCTGATGTTTTGCAAGTTCACAACTTCACAATAAAAGTTTTCATTATTGACGAATAATTTTGGAAACAATCTTTTCAAATACAAAAAACTTGGATGCCCTAAACGACAATGAAGGAGAAACACTTTTTGATGATTAGTAAGAGGAGGAGTAGTGGATCCAATGAGAGCTTGAAACTTATTTGACGAACAATTGCTGAAAAATTGATAAAGTCCCGAGGATTCTCTAGCATTCCCAATCACTTGGCCCGATGTCTTGTCCTGAAAAATACACAAGTTGGAAGAGAAAACAGCCATGATATTGTGAGATGACGTTAATTTACTAATAGATAGTAAATTATATGAAAAATAAGGTACATATAATACATTTTTTAGCTTTAGATATGAACTCAATACAACAGTTCCTGTACCAACTATAGAGAATTTCGAACCATTTGCGATTTTTACTGATTGTGATTGAGTGCAAGGAAAAAAATTAGAAAGCAGATGGAGACTACTCGTCATATGGTCCAAGGCGCCTGAGTCAATGATCCATGGTTCACAGGAAATATTTGGTAAAGAAGATGCTGAGACACTTGTTTTGGCCATTAGAGATGAACTTGCCGATGATACAGGGATAGCCAGAGATGAATTTGTATATAACTTACTGAGTTGATCAAGTTGAATTTGAGAGAAAGAACCAGCTTGAACAAATTCGTCCTTATTGGATAAAGCTATATTTGCTCTATTTCCACCGCGAGTGCCTTTGGGTTTCCAATCTGGGGGCTTTCCATGTAATTTCCAGCACTTATCTTTAGTGTGATAAGGTTTCCTACAGAATTCAGAGCGAGTAATCGGCTTATCTGCAGAAACATGAGATGCCATGGCAGAATCGTTAGATAAAGAAGATGTTGAATTAGTCCCAAGCATAACTTTTCTTCGGTGTTCTTCTCTACGAACTTCTGCAAAAATTTCTTCAAGTGTAGGAATGGGTTTGGTTCCCAAAATTCAACCTCGTACTTCATCTAACGAGGGATGAAGACCAGCCAAAAAGTCATAGATGCGTTCTTTTGCAAGAATTTTCTTGTATAAATCCGCATTTGCAGTGTCAGTCCATGGTTGTTGTTGAAATAAATCAAGTTCCTACCAAAGATGAATTATGGAATGAAAATAAGTAGTAACAGAATTAGACTCTTGACGAAGATTTCAAATTTTCGTTCGAACTGAAAACATCTGAGATGAATCTTCAAGATCGGAGTAAGCTCTCCTCACTGCTTCCCACATTTCATGAGCTGTGGAATAGAGTAAATATAATTCACCAATTTGTGGATCCATAGAGTGAATGAGCCAAGACATCACTAAAGAGTTTTCAATTTTCCAACCTGCAAATTTTGGATCGGTAAGAGCTGGTGCAGGAATAGAACCATCCAGGTATCCTATCTTTCCACGTCCACGGATTATCATGAGGATAGACCTAGACCAAGGGACAAAATTATGTCCATTAAGTTTAAATACAGAGATGACAGCGGAAAAATTAGAATCGGTTATAGAAGAAGAAGTTGAAGGAACAATCGGAGCAGAAGCATCAGAGATGGTCTCTGATGATCCAGTTCTTGGAACTCCAGCCATATTAATAACTGAAAAAAGTCTTTAGTCGGTCTGATACCATAAACACTTAATTGAAAATCTCAATCCCTTTATTTGATGAAGTGAAAGATACTATTTATAATTAGCATCTTGTTACAAAGAAAAACAATTTTCCTAAACTTTAGGGAGAAGAAAAACAAACTAGGATAAAAAGAATACAAACTAGATAAAATAACTTTTTCAAATATTGTAATAGAATAATTTTTATTCTAACACCTTGCCTCTCAATCTCTCCTCCACTCCATCTCCTTCTCTCTCCCAGAAGAAATTGTTGGAGGTGATTTGCATCGTTGAATCGAGCAAAGGAGACCACGGTAGGCTATTTTCCTTTAACTCTACAAAGTTCAATTCATTAATTTAAAATCTAAATTTTGGTTATACTTTTGGAAAAGATTAATGTTTAGCCAAGTGTGGGATTACAGCATTGTTTAGAACCTTCGTAAATCAGCTATCAGTAAGGCAAAATATGTAAATTTTGATATTTATTTTTCTAGTTTTTCTCTATTGATTCATATTTTATTGGATTCTGGAAATTTGGATTGAGTGAATTTGTGTTGATGAATAGGGAGTTTGGAAAAATTTGGTGATTAACTTGAATTCCAAAAATGGTCTAGTGAACCTTTTTATTTGGCATCGGGAGGGGAAGCTCTGAATAGTGACTCAACAAATGTTGAGCCGTGGAATGTAAAGCCTTCGGCTTCGACATGAGGAATGGCTTGCCAAGACTATCTCGGCCAGAGTGGAAGTCATTCACAAAGAAGGGTACAACATCTGCGACATGAGTTGGGCGTGGGCCATGGTCCAGATGCATATAGACCGTGGTATGGACTGTGATCTGGGCTGCAGTCCAGTTCCTTTTGGGTCGCAGTCCCAAGCCTAATTTGGGCATGTTTTGGGCCAGATTTTGGGTATTTTTTTACCCAATTAAATTTGATTAATTTTAAATAATAATTAGAAATCTTAAGGTATAAAAATTTGACTGAAATTAATGCCTTAATTTTTTTATAGGTACACAAATTTAATAAACAATCTATGGATCGTTTGATTTGAATTATTGGGCTTAATCAGTGTAAGCCCACTTCGAGGTAGGGATTTTTTTTATATCCTGCATTGTATAAATTTTTACAAAACAAATATTTTGAGACATATCTCATATTAAAATGATGTGTCCATTTTATGGCCGTCAAATTTTTTTATTATATTTTATTTTCACTGTACACGTTTCAATTAAGCATGCGTATAAATATTTTTGGATCAACTCGGTCGTGTGAACCGAGTTCGATTAACCCGATTTGGGGCCTGTTTTACTTTACACACATTCGATAGTTGGAGAATGTGTTTGTTTGTTGTTAACTATAGTAATGAGACAACTGTATATGTCGTGTCCTTGGGCACAAAACCCTAAACATGATCAGGTTATTTTATGTGGCTTTAGCGATCGCCGAGCTTCACTTTTATTTTGTTATATGCCCATGGCATGGTATGCCCAGTTCGATTGACCTGATTTGGGCCTGTTTTACTTTACACACATTCGACCGTTTGAGGATGTGTTTGTTTGTTGTTAACTAGAGTAATGGGACAACTGTCTATGTTGTGTCCTTGGGCACAAAACCCTAAACCTGATCAGGGTATTTTATGTGGTTTTAGCAATCGCCGAGTATCACTTTTATTTTGTTGTCTGTTAATGGCATGGTGTGCTTAGAGTCCGTGAGTGACTCCATTTTCACTGGGATTTTCATTTAGTACAACAAGTGTCTATTTTAATTACACACCACATATTAGTGGGTTGTTTTAAACACATGCCCTTTTGTATAAATCTTCTAAAAAGAATTTATAAAATCCAAGTTTTAAATTCATACATGCTTAAATATCGTTTCAAATAATTCATTGTTAATTTTAAATCTGATCCCTATTGAGTTTAGTCAACTCACCTCAATGATACATTCTCATAATTTTATCAACAAGAATTTCAGTTGCCTAATCAAGATTAATTCGGTGGATTGTTTTTCAATTTTCTAGTACTTTGATAATTTTATCTTGAGAGACTTTTTGTGAGGTAAAGGTTTTATTAATAATTTGAAATCTCTAATATATTTTTTTCTGCATTGTTATTTTATTTAGATTTTATTATTGCACTATATGATGTCACTTATTGGACATGTTAAGCCAATGTTTTTTGAGCCCTAGCTTGTAATAATTATTCTAAGTCTTCCGCTGCTAATTAATAAATTTAAGTGATATGGGTTAGACGATTTGGTTCTTTGGGCTGAGTCGTTCCCCGCTCTGTCTTAGGTCCCTTATGGGTCATGACAAAATTTTTGGTATCAGAGCTAGATTCCATCTTGTAAAGTGATATCAATAGGACAGATGGTGTAGTAATATACAATGAATAAAACCATTGTGCCTAAAAAAAGTACAAAAATTAATTTACATTAAGGTGCTGCTAGAAAGGCATCTTGAGGTTGTCCACTAGTGGATGAAGGTATTTCCCTAATCAGACACGGGTAATGTGGAGTGGTCAGAATTTAGTTAGAGGTGATAAGGAGTACACTTTGTAAATGATTATAAACAACCTTCATGAACATATGAGTCTACGAACTCTTCTGGGTTATGTGTGTGGGCATGTAAAGTTTGAACTTAAGAAACATATCATAGAACGAAATCCAAAGCCTCAATTTCTTTAAAAAATTCAATGTTTGCTCTGTAATATTTGGAATTTGTTAGTCAAATTGGAACCTTGCATTTGAAGACTTCGATTCAAAAACTAATGGTAAAGACTTCTAATTAGTCTTTGTATTGTACAATTTGACATTAGTGTAAGTTTTTGTATAGGCAGTTGGGAATATTTGGAACAAAGATTAGAGTTGTTCAAGTGGAATAATGACTTCAATAGAGAGTTATGTGAAAGTGGCTTGTATTGAAACCACATAGGATGAGATTATAAAACATTTAAAGGTAAGTTTTTGTGGGCAGAGCTAATCCTCAAAGTGTTGAAAATTGGTTGAGGGTGACGCAGAAGAATTTGATCATTTTTGGAGTTCCATCGGAGTAATTGGTTGGGTTTGCAATCTTCTATTTTGAGAAGATGACCGAAATATGGTGGAAGTATCTTAAGTTGAATTTACCGCTAAATATGATGATATGGACTTAGTTTGAAGCAGTAATCAGAAACAACTATTGCAACACTGGTCATCGCCAGAATATGATCTGTGTTTTATCATAATTTGGAGCAAGAGCGTGCGACTGTAGAGAAGCTAGAAAATTTCCTAATTTTGGGTACTCCAATGAATAAGAGATATGAAATCTATATTGTTGACCGATCTACTGCCCTTTTTATTGGCAAGCATGAATTATCGGTTGATCTGAAAGTGGTATGTATGGATCAATTTGATGTAATCCTAGGTATGGATTGGTTGAATCTATACAAAGCTAAAATCAATTGTTATTGGAGGAATATAACCCTTACGATGAAAGATGGAAAGATCCTAGTGTATCCATGTAATACCCGTATATTTCCTTTTGATCCAATTATGCGAGCCTGTTTCGGTAGTCGGAGGAAATTTGAGTCGTACAGAAGTATTTTTGCTATTAGCAATGACCTTGTTACGGTTAGGCAGGATTCTGATTTATAAGTTGATGTGAAATGGGATTATTCAATTATTTATCAAGGCTCAAAGAATATTATGAAGATCAAGCATAAGAGGAAGATTAAGAGGATAATTGATGATGTCAATTTGAATCCATCAAAAGATATCAAATCAAATATCAGAGAAAATTTTCAAATTGGAAGAGTATCACAACAAGAAGATCTTGAAGAAAGAGAAGATCTTAGAAGATAAAACAAACTAAATATTTGAAAAGATTTCTTAGAAGATTTTTAGGAGATTTCTTATCTTTTTTTTTTTCTATTTTTTTAGGTTTCTTATTTTCTTTCAGTTTCCTAATTTATATTTGCAAAAGGCTATATAAAGCCACATAATTTTATCTTTTAGACAGTTGTTGAATTTTGATAAAAGAAAGCTTTTACTTTTCGAGAATTGGAGAGATCTTTTTCTTTCTTTGGTGAGTGATATCCAAAGACCCTTTGGTGCGTAATATCCAAAGTCCCTTTCGTGTGAGTTATATCACGAAAGAAACTTGTAGTCGCGTCCTTATCCAAGGAGGTGATAAGCGTTACATTCATCCATCACATGCGGTGCATTCCGTGTGCACATCATAAGTGATTTGTGATTACCCTGATGGTTTCCCTAAGGATCTGCCTAGGTTGCCACCCAATTGCGAGATTGAGTTTTCTGTTGAATTGATGCTTGGAACTACTTCAATTTCAGTTGCTCCATACTGTATGGCTTCTGCTGAATTAAATTAACTGAGAGTTTAGTTGAATGATTTGTTACAAAAAATGGTTTATTCAAAATAGTATTTCGCCATGGTGTACATCAGTTTGATTTGCTAAAAAGCTGGATGGTTCACTTTGCCTATGCATTGATTATCAAAACTTAAACCATGTGATAGTCAAAAACAAGTATCCACTGCCGAGGATTGATGATTTATTTGATCAGCTTGGAGGATCTATGTATTTCTGAAAGATCGATTTGAGATCGGGTTATCATTAAATGAAGATATGCACAGAAGATATTCCAAATACTGCTTTTCGGACTGGTTATGGACACTTTAAATTTATAGTGCTTCTATTCGGATTGACTAATGCACCAGCTACTTATATTGACCTTATGAATTGAGTCTTTTGTCCTTTGTCCATATCTTGATTAGTTTGTAGTGGTCTTCATCGATGATATCCTGATATATTCCAAGACTTTACATGAGCATATAGAGCATCTAAGAATTGTTCTGCTGACTCTGAGGGAGCATCAATTATATGCCAAGCGTGAAAAATGCAATTTTTAGATGGTTTAAGTCAAATTTTTTTGCCATGTTGTTTATCAAAAGGTCATTTCCATTGATCTAGCTGAGATTGAAGCTATATTAGATTGGAAGCCACCCAAAAATGTTACTAGAGTGTGTAGCTTCTTGGGTCTGATTGGTTATTATCATCGATTCGTGCAAAATTTTTCTTCTATTGCTATACTGTTAACGTAGTTGACCACAAAGGATGTGAAATTTATTTGGGATGAAAAGTGTTAGACAGCTTTTAATGAACTCAAGCAAAAATTGACTACTGTTCCAGTTTTAGTTTTACCTGATGAGAGTTTGTCTCATACAACTTATACAAATGCATCTGGAGTTGGCTTGAGTTGCCTTCTAATGTAGCATGATAAAGTTATAGCTTATGCATCTCGAAAATTAAAGACGCATGAGTAGAATTACTCTACTCACGACTTGGAGCTTGTGGCTATTATCTTCGCTCTAAAAATTTGGTGTAGCTATTTATATGGTGCTAAGTTCAAAGTATTTTCAGATCACAAGAGTTTAAAGTACCTTTTCTCACAATGTGATTTGAATCTCTGATAGTGCCGTTGGGTTTAGTATATGGAAGACTAGACTTCACTTTATAATATCATCCTAGAAAGACTAATGTTGTACCTGATGCCTTGAGTTGTTATTGACGCGAAAATGGAAGCCTCGGATAAAGATTGCAGTAAAAAAGGTCGACCTTCAGAAGACGAGATCGAGCTAGGCCACAATCGATGAAGGAACCGATTGACCTAGCGGTTGACTAGATGAATGGCAGTCAAGCAAAAAGTCAATCTTTGATAAAAGTAGTCGAGCACCTTTAGAAAATGTGCGGCGGTTGAGTATGGTTAGCCGGATGGTCTACCCTTTTCTTCGTGAAAATTCTAATTTTTGAAATGGCTAAAACGACAATTGATCAATTCAGCAGTTGGTCAACCGGTTGGCTTGGGAGAAAGATGGTAATTTGGAAGCTTTCCTATTCCTCCAAAGAACTCCTACTTGAATCAAAAAGGAAATCCTCACCAACAAGAAAGTGAGTTTGATTGCAAACTTCGAACGGTTTCACCAATCGAAATTCGCTAGAAGATTTACAAGAATCTAAGAGCCAAGTAATTCTCACAACCCTTAAGTTTAGTTTTTCAATCCAAGGATCATCAACAATCCAAGAAAATAGAAGAATTTAGCCAAAGCTAAAAGGGATTTTCTATTCATCAAAAAACTGAAAAAACTACTAATGAGTTTGGTGGGGTATTTATAGCCCACCATTGAAAACAATTCAACTAGTGATAGGATTGGTTTATAGTTACTCCTAACCAACCCTAATCTATCTATTTGAAATTTAAATTTACTTCAATTTAAAACTACCTATAAAGCTTAAAATAACTTGAATTTAAATAATCTAAGAAAAACTTTAAAATAACATAAATGAAAGTCCAGTAAAGATTTGAATGAATTTGAATTCCATGAATTCAAATTTGTGGCCCCTATTTCTTATTGGTAGATCCCTCCTCAATATGCCACTTAAGCACATGTGTTGACATCTTTAGATCCACTTCTTTAGGTGTACCTTCATCTTTAATCAAAGTTGGACTTTAAGTTGAATTGGGCTTCTAATTTGGGTAGGTGAAAGCAGGCCTCTTAAACAGAATTGTAGCCCACTTTTTTGTGGCCTTTTGGCATAGTAAATAAAGTCCAAATTTTATGACAACAGCTATTCTGGCAACCTTGGGTTGTCAGGTTCAATTGTTATGAAGGAACCGTTTTGATAAAAATGCTTCATCAAGACTGTTGAGTAATGCTCACAGGTCGGATAAATGGTTCTGCACTTTCTCACAAGATTTCTAAACTTGTGGTTGATCTTCCACTTGTGCTTCATCTTGAAGAACACCATAACATATTTGATTGCTATATGAATGTAATTCATCCTCTTACTCCTTTGAACACTTTCAAAATTATCATTAGAGAATAACTTTGCTCGATAATGTTTAGAGGGGATTCGTGGCACATTGGTTATCCTCAAGGATCTCTTCCCAGTCTTGTGTTGGATGATTGGAAGAGATGTCTGATTATTGGAGATTATGAGCTACAATACCAAGAGGATGGTCAAACAATTCGAGTTTTCAATGTAATGGTGACCCCTACACTTTTACAATGTGTGAAAGACTTGTAGAAAATTGATGATGAGTTAAAAGAAAGATTCAAGAAGATTCAAATTGGCGTGCAATTTAATGGTTGGGAGATTAGTTCTAATGGATTCCAATTCTTCAATAATCAAGTTGTGGTCTTTAGTGATCTAGATTTAAGGTAGGCAGACTTGTCAGAATGCCATTAGTCTAGGTTTACTAATCATCCCGGCAGTACAAAAATGTACCATGATTTGAAGCGTCAGTATTGGTGGGTTGGAATGAAGTTGGATGTAGCTAGGTATGTAAGAAGGTGTTTGATTTGCGAGCAGATTAAGGTTGAGCATCAGAGACCAGCTAGGTTGTTACAGCCTTTGTCTATCCCTGAGTGTAAATGAGATAAGATTACCATAGTTTCGTGACCAGTTTGCCTAGCACAGTTCAAAAATCTAACATTGTGTGGATAGTTGTTGATAGATTGACAAAATCCGCACATTTTATTCCTATAAGAATGGATTCTTCTTTGATGAAGTTGAGTCAATTGTATATCGAGGGCATTGTTTGCCTTTACGGTGTTCCCTCGAGTATTATTTTTTATAGAGATTCAAGATTTACGTCAAAATTTTAGAGTTCCCTTCATAAGGCTTTGGGCATGAAGCTTAATTTGAGTACAACACATCATCCTCAGACTGATGGTAAGACTAAGCCTATGATTTAGATTGTTGAGGATATATTGAGATCTTGTATTCTAGATTTCAGAGAAAGTTGGGTGAATCACTTATCTTTAGTGGACTTTGTTTACATTAACAGTTACCAGACAAGTATCGGCGTTTCGCCATATGAAACTTTATATGGAAGATCATGCAGATCACCTCTATGTTAGGCTAAGACTGAGGAGCATGCCCCTCTCAAGCTTGATTTGATTCAGCAGACAACTGAAAAAGTTCAAATGATTAAAGAGCCACAAGGTACTATTCAAAGTCAGCAAAAGAGTTATGCAGACTTCTGGCAGAGGAGAGTAGAGTTTGAAGCCAATGAGTTTGTGTCCTTAAAGGTGCGGCCTCGTCGAGGTATTAGTCGTTTTGGTGTGAAAGGAAAGTTAGCCTCAAGATATATAGGTCCTTTTTTGTTTATTGAACGGATTGGTCCAGTAGTTTATCAATTGGAGTTACCACTACAGTTGAATTATGTTCATAATGTCTTCCATGTTTCTATGTTGAGGAAGTACATTTTGGATACTTCGCATGTTATTTCTTTGACTGAAGTTCCTATTTAGGAGGATGTATCTTATGTGGAAAAACCTGAAAGAATTATGGGCCGTGAGATCAGAGTTCTACGTCACCATGAAATTCCTTTGGTTTAGAGTTAAGTGGAAGAACCATAGTGAAATAGAAGCATCTTGGGAAATTGAGTCTAATATGATGGCTAAGTATCCCCGTTTGTTCCATGGTATCTTGAAATTGTTTTAAATTTCGAGGACGAAATTTTCTAAGTGGCGGAGAATGTAATACATGCATATTAAAAAAAAAAGAAATTTAATTTCAGGGATAAGTTTTTGGAAAAAAAACACCTCCCTTGTTTGCGAGACTTCAGGAAACCAAGGAGGAAATTCCTCCCAATCCTCTTCTTCTCCCCTCCACATAACTGAAACCACTCCTTCCTTTCCAACACGTCGCCTCCCACTCTCTCTTCTTGCTCCATTTCCTTCTCTTGCCCGAAAGAAATTATTGGAGATGATTTCTATCGCTGCGTCTGAAAGGGGATACCATGGTAGACTAACTCTATAAAGTTCAATTCGTTAATTTCAATTTTGAATTTTGGTTGTATTTTTTGAAAAAATTAGAGTTTTGGCAAGTGTGGGATTACAACATTGGTTAGAAACTTCAGAAATCGGCTATCGGTAAGGCAGGATATGCAAATTTGAATTTTTATTTTTCTAATTTTTCTCTATTGATTCATATTCTATTGGATTCTAGAAATTTGGATTGAGTGAATTTGTGTTGATGAATCAGGAGTTTTGAAAATTTTGGCAATTTAGTTTAATTCCGGAAATGGTCCGGTGAACCCTTTTCTTTGGCGTCGAGAGGGAAAGCTCTGAACAGCGACTCTGCAAAAACAAAGCAGCAAAATTTAAAGTCTTCAGCTTTGGCATAAGGAACGACTGACCGAGACTATCTCGGCCAGAGTGGAAGTCGTGCGCAAAGAAAGGGACGACATCCATGACTTGAGTTGGGCATGGGCCTTTCTCTAGATGCATACAGACCGCGGTATGGGCTGTGATCTGGTATGCGGTTCAGTTACTTTTTGGTCGCAGTCTAAGGCCTAATTTGGGTCTGGTTTAGACCAAATTTTGGGTATTTCTCTACCCAATTAAATTTGATTAATTTTAAATTATAATTAGAAATTTTAAGATATAAAAATTTGACCGAAATTAATGCCATAATTTTTGGATAGGTACCCAAATTTAATAAACAATCCGTGGACTGTTCGATTTCGATTATTGGGCTTAATTAGTGTAAGTCCACTTCAAGGTAAGGATTTATTTTATGCACTGCATTGGATAATTTTTTTCAAAGTAAACTTTTTGAGACGTGTCTCATATTTAAATGACGTGTTCATTTTATGGCTATCAAATTTTTTATTATATTGTATTTTCACTATACACATTTCAAGTAAGCATGTATATAAATATTTTTAGATCAACTTGGTCATGTGAACCGTGTTTGATAGACCTGATTTGGGGTGTTTTAATTTACGCCCATTCAACCATTAGAGGATGTGTTTGTTGTTAACTAGAGACAACTGTATGTATAGTGTCCCTAAGCGCAAAATCCTAAACCTGATCAAAGTATTTTATGTGGCTTTCACGATATCTGAGCATCATTTTTATTTCATTACATGCTTATGGCATGGTGTACCAAGAGTCCATGAGTAATTCCATTTTCATTGGGATTTTCATTTAGTACAACAAAGGTTTTTTTTAATTACGTACCACATATTAGTGGATTGTTTTAAGCACATGCCCTTTTGTACAAATCTTATAAAATGACTTTATAAAATCAAAGTTTTAAATTCATGCATGCTTAAATATTGTTTCAAATAATTCATTGTTAATTTTAAATCGGATCCTTATTGAGTTTAGTCAACTCACCCCATTGGCATATTTTCAGGATTTTATCAGCAAGACTTCATGTTGCCGAATCAAGATTAATTCGGCGAATTTTATCTTGAGAGACTTTTTATGAGGTAAACTTTTTATTAATAATTTGTCATCCCTAATTTATTTTTTTTCGTACAGTTATTTTCTTTTGATTTTATTATTATGTTATCTGATATCACTTATTGGACCTGTTAAGCCCACATTTGTTAGGCCCTGACTTTTAATAATTATTCTAAGTCTTCCGCTGCTAATTAATAAATTTATGTGAAATGGGTTAGACGATTTGGTTCTTTGGGCTACGTCATTCCTCATTCTGTCTTGGGTCCCTTGCGGGTCATGACAGAGGTAATTGCACCAGAGATGATAAGGTTTTGTGCATTGATGTGCATGGCAACGAATGGGTGACTCGATTGATGTCGAGTCTATGAAGTGATGTTATGCATCAATGTGCATGGTAGCCAGTGAGTCTTCGATTGACGTTGGGACATATAGTTGTGCATTGATGTGTACAACTACTAGCAAAGCTTTTGATTGATATTAAAGCTAATTAAACAGAATATGGAAGGAAGGAAAGAAAGAAAAGAAAAGAAAACAGAAAAGAGTATGGTTTTACGAAAATGCATATCATGTTTATTTATACTGCACAAGTTTTTATTGATCTGATTATATGTTTAGATATTCATTACTTACTAAGCAATAGGCTTATAGATGATTCTTGTGGTATAGGTACAAATTGGACTTAGCATTAAAGAAAGAAAGATAAAAAAGAAGTGACGAAGTTAAAGAAGTATCTCCGAGAGGACGACTTGTGTTGTTATTACAAGACCGACTTTAAGGGTTAGATTTTATAAGGAAAATTGTATATATACTTGGAATGGAAAAATTTTATGAATGGAATTTTTAAATACATGGTGTTTATTTTATTTCAAAATGTATTTGAAATGCTAAAGTCTTCCACTATGCATTTTAATTAAAAAGGTATTCTAAATTGCATGTTTTAGGTTAAAAAATCACTTGGCATTACAAATATGGTAACAGAGCACCCGAGTTTTAAAATCAATTATGTAGACTGCATAACAACTCAAGGCTCAGCGCTGAAATTATTCATCAACTATAAGTCTATTATTAGATATTTTGTTCTAACATATGTGTTTGATTTTAAGTAGGTAAGTTGTTAAGAAGATAACATGGTGAAAGGATGAAGAAGGTTTGGGAATGATATGGATGAAGCCATTAATAGGCTAACTAATTTAGTAGAGTGGCAATTTCATCATTTGGAACGATTTATGGAAAAGGAAGAGCAGGGAAGTCTTAGATTGGCATTGCAATTGAATGTAAGTTGGGAGAAATTTCAACGAATGCGACCACCTCAATTTAATAGTAATATTATTGATCTAACCAATGCTGAAGAATGGATCTGAATAATGGAAGACATGTATGAATATGCCAAGATAGGGTAAGAGGAAATGATAGTCTGTGCTAGATATATGATGGTCAGGGATGCAAGCTTTTTGTTAGACTCGATTAAGAGAACCAGAGATGTGACAACAATGATACGAGAAGAATTTAAAGGAATCTTTTATAACAAATATTTTAACCATACCACGGGGACAAGTAAGTTGGTCAAATTTGCTCAGCTCTATCAGGTTGGAATATTACACAGTATGTTCGCAAGTTTGAAGCACTACCATGGTTTGCCTCACACTTAGTGAATGACAATGAGCACAAGGTACACCAATTTGTACAAGGAGTTAAGGCAGAAATTCGTATGTGTATTAATATATTAGGTACTCGAGAGGTACCATACTCAGAGATAGTATCGAAAGCCCTTGAAATTGAGGAAGCCAAAAATCAATTCTCGAAGCAAAGGCATTTTGTTTAAAAATTCCTACCTCAATTAAAAGGAGAAACGGAAAATTCTAGAGAATTGAAGCAATCTTTAGAAGATAGAAAACAACAAGAGATGGACTATAGGGTACAATCAAAAGAGCAGGGGCCCAAAGACTCATCAATGATGGCCCAAATAGAGGAGCTACTAACCCATGAAGACCAAGGGAGGCCCATACATATATTACTATAGAAAGAAGCGCAAGAAGACAAGCTTGAAGGGCAAGAAAGATAAAGGGAAGAAGAGATATAGAAACCTTTACAATCGACCAAGCAAGAGGACCAAAGGAAGGTTGATTATTGCAAAGATATGGCAGCCATCCAAGTGGTGAAACTTAAAGAGAAAGTAGCTACCAAAAGCCATCAAAACTTGGAGAAAAAGAAAGCAAAGAATAGTTAAATAATTACTTTAGAAAGTTCCCTAATTACTAGTATAGTAATCGGCCAAGTTTTGGCCAAGTATTAGCTTATTTTCTACTATGTTATTTCCAGTTCTATGGTTTGTAATTGGCTATATATAGCCACATATTGTAAGTGTTTTAGATAGTGAAGTTTGAATATTAAAAGCTTTTGCTTTGTTTTCGAAATAGGAGTTATTCCTTTACAAACCTTTGGTGAGTTATATCTAAATATCTTTATGTGTGTGATATCACAAATATAAGTTACTTTGTAAGTTGAGTAGTCTCTCTTATTGGCATCCATGCTCTTACTTCTTGAAGGAAGAGTGTGTGAAGTAGTGTCCAACTTTCAAGACGAATTACGTTGGTGGAGTCATCCATACGAAGGTGCAAGTTGTGACTTCTTCCTATTTTCGGCCAATCTATTTTTTTCGTGCATATTTCCAAATCCATGGCAATCCTTATCCTTAGTTTTGGAATATTTATTCTTCACTCATCAACGTGGTTGCTGTCCAAATTTCATAAAGAAAGCTTCTACATTGAGGGAGATATTGATTTCCAAAGTCGGAGTTTCCATATAGTGATTTGCGACAAAGATAGAAAGTTTTCAAAAACCGGTCGATCTCTATGCCTTCAGCCAACCAACTGCTTCTCGCCCTCCAATTTGTGGACGATTGAATCTGTTTAATTTCTCCTTAGTCGTCTGACCACCTTTTTACCTTCAATCCTGTAGATGATAAAATCTTTGAAGATTGTGATCGTTCATCCATTAAGTTGATGGACCACCATGTTTTATATTTGCAACCATTGGTCGTTGATCTCCAACCCTTCAATCAACTATAGGTTAAGTATTCTCTTCTTACTCCTTTCGTTTGTTCATCAACAAGGAAGACAGAAAATGGCAGAAACAGAGTCTGACATCAAAAAAATATTCAAAATGTAAGACTAGTCATGAAGGTGCATGTTTAGCAGGTTTAGGCCGTTGTTTCAAATGGGAGATTGTTGGTAATTTTGCCAGGAAATGTCCAATGTTGTTTGACGAAATTAAGAAAGATGCACCAAGGGTCTTCTCTATTATGGAAAATGGAGATGAAGAATGAACCACTGAGATGGCAAGGAAAGTTTAGGAATAGGTTAGATATGTAGATAAGTTAGGCACAATGTATATCATGTACTAGTTGTTTGAGTTATGTTATGAGGATTTTTGACTATCGTGTTGTGGTTTCAAGAAATGATTGATGATGGTTCTTTTATGGAATTAAGAATATATAATGATGATGTTTGATAATTTTGGTTGTTGAAATACTAATTATTGGTATTATATTTGATGAATTGTGGTTTATTGCTTTTGGCGGGTGATAATTTTTAATGTTATGGACACTTAGGAAGGGGTGTGGTCGACCAGTGATGATGGTTTACTCGACCATTTTAGGAATAGTAAGAAATGTGTTGGCCTCAGGTAGATTTGAGGTCAACCAAAGCTAGATTTGCGGTCGACTAGATTAAGGACATATTGTAATTTGTTACTTTCAGTTTGATTTGCGGTTGGCTAAGAGCAAGGTTACGGTCGACTAGGACAGTGTAAAATAGCTTGTCATGGGAGGCTAGGCTTCCGTAATGGATGGCTAGGCATCCACAAAAGGATAAAAGTCCATGGAAAGGAATATTCAGTGCTAGAATCATTTGAAAATAGAGAGCGGTCGACCTGAAATGATGGAACAGTGGACTGGGAATGTGAAAATTCGCCTAAAAACAACTTAGGTATCACGATTTAAGAAGTGAAAATTTTGATTACTTAGCATCCAAAGATTTATGGGGAGACACTTCATGCTTAGAAGGTCGTCATTAGATTACAAGAACACCCTCTTTTGTAGAGTAATGGGAGGGAAAAATAGTGAGAAGTGAGGGAGAAGAAGAGGAACTCTTGGAAAGGTGGTAATCCTCTCTACTTTTGAACATATTGGGTATTAATGCAACAACTTCTTAAACATTAAGGTAAGTAATGATTATATGTTTTTGGCCTTCTGACCTACACCATAAAATACTAGGTTAGGTTTAATCGTTATTATGTTATGTCATAGATACTTTGTTGATATTCATATATGTTTTGTTATATGATATGGTGATACCATTGAGTCAAGGATATGCTTATTGTTTAACTATTAAACTAGATTGATGATAACTGTAATACTTGAGGATGTGTTGCTTGATGTAATGTTAGGATTATATTCTTCTTTGACGATATGATATAAGTTGATAGTGAATATTTTTCATGCATCATTTTTTAAAGAAAACAGAACAAAAATGTTATCCATGCAAATGTTTTTCAAGTAAGAAAGATAAAGAGGATTAAAGAATATGCTTGAGTCCATAAGTTTGATCGTGATTAATTTTAGGATAGACAGGCCAATGGTGTGAGATCATTATGCATTGATGTGCATGGCTGCTAGTGAGAAGTCAGAACCAATAGTCATGCATTGACATGTACAATCGATAATAAAGCATCCAATTGATGTTGGAGCTGGTTGCAACAAAAGTGATAGGTTGTTGTGCATTGATGTGCATGGCAACTAATGGGTGACTCGATTGACGTTGAGTCTATCAAGGGATTTTGTGCATCAATGTGCATGGTAGCTAGTTAGTCTTCGATTGACGTCGGGACAGGTAGTTGTGCATTGATATGTACAATCGCTAGCAAAGCTTTCGATTGATATCGAAGCTGATTATACGGAATATGGAAGGAAGAAAAGAAAGAAAGAAAGAAAGAAAAGAAAACATAAAACAACATTGCTTTATGGAAATGCATATCATGTTTATTTAGATTGCACTATTTTTCATTGAAGAAGTATCTCCGGTAGTACGACTAGTGTTGTTATTACAAGACTGACCATGTGGTTAGATTTTGTAAGGAAAATTGTATATGAACTTGAAATGGAAAATTTTTATGAACGAAATTTTTAAATACATGGTGTTTATTGTATCTCAAATTGTATTTGAAATAATATAGTCTTCTGCTACACATTTTAATTAAAAAGGTGTTCTAAACTGCATGTTTTAAGTTAAGAAATCACTAGTCGTTACAGACACAGTCTTTTATATATGTAATTCTTGTTCGTGCTATTGGTTTAAAAGTTGAAAAGTTAAAAACTCCTTTGATTTTAAGTACCCCTATGGATAAGAATTAAGAAATGAATTCCTTTATTCAATTTGCTACCCTCATTGTGTGCGGGAACGAACTATCGGTTTATTTGATAATAATATATATGAATCAATTTGACATAATCCTAGGTATGGATTGGTTGAGCCACTATAAAGCAAATGTAACCCTTAAGTTTGAAAATGGAAAGGTTTAGGTGCATCCATGTGATAATCATGTAAAACCTTTTGATTCTATTCTACGAGTGTGTCTAGGCGATCGGAGGAGATTGGAGATTTACGGGAGTGTCTTTCCTAATCGTAGTGATCTTGTTACCGTCAGACAAGATTATGAGATATTGATAGTTTGTGATTATCTCAATGTTTTTCTAAAGGATCTGCTTGGGTTACCACCCGATTGTGATATTGAGTTTTCCATTGATTTAGTTCCCAACACTACTCTTATTTCTATTACTCCATACTGCATGACTTTTGCTGAACTGAGTTTAGAACTTAGTTAGATGATTTACTGCACAAAGATTTTATCCAAAATAGTACTTCACCTTGGGGTACACCAGTTTTGTTTGCAAAGAAATAGAATGATTTGCTTCATTTGTGTACTGATTATAGAAATTTGATTCAAACGACAGTTGAGAATAGATACTTGTTGCCGAGGATTGACAACTTGTTTGATCAGCTAGGAGGATGTATGTATTTTTCAAATTTTTATTTGAGTTCAGGTTATCACTAGATGAAGATTCAAGAGGAGGATATCCCTAAAATGGCCTTCAAGACTTGATATGGACATTTTGAATCTCTAGTGCTTCCTTTCAGATTACCTAATGTGCCAACTACTTTTATGGACCTGATGAATCAAGTTTTTCAACCCTATCTTGACAAATTTGTGGTGCTTTTTATCGATGAAATTTTATTATATTCTAACACTCACGACGAACATATAGAGTAGTTACAAATTGTTTTAGAGACGTTACGTGAACATTAACTATATGGAAAGAGGGAAAAGTGCAACTTTTGAAAGACTGAGGTAAAATTTTTAGCCCATGTCATTTCTCAAGATGGCATATCTATAGATCTGGCCAAAGTCAAGGCTATGTTAGATTCGAAGCCACCAAAAACGTCACTAACGTAAGAAGTTTGTTGAGTTTGGCTAGTTATTATTGTCGATTTGTGAAAACTTTTCTTCCATTGCTATGTCCCTAACTCAATTGATAAGGGAAAACATGAAGTTTATTTGGAACGACGGATGTCAAGCAACTTTTGAGGAGCTTAAGGAAAGATTGACAACCGCTTCAGTTTTTGCAGTACCCAATGGAAATTTGTTGTATGCAGTATTCATTGATACATCAGGAATTGGTTTATGTTGTGTGCTGATGCAACAAAATAGAATGATTTCTTATGCATCTCGATAGTTGAATACTTACGAACGAAATTACCTTATACATGATTTGCAGTTAGGTACTATTATTTTTGCCTTGAAGATTGGTATAGCTATTTATATGGCAATAAATTTGAGATATTTTCTGATTACAAGAGTTTGAAGTATCTTTTCATGCAAAAAGATTTAAATCTTAGATAGCGCCAATTGATGGAATACATGGGAGATTATGATTTCTCTTTGGAATATCATCCTGGAAAAGCTAACGTTGTAGTTAATGCCTTGAGTCGATATCCTCAAGGTTCCTTATCTTGTCTAGTATTGTAGGATTGGAAACTAGAAACTTTTTATTTTTGAAAGTCAAACCCAAGAGGGGTATAAGCCGCTTTGGAGTAAAAGGCAAGCTGGCTCCCAGATATATTAGTCCTTTTCAGATTTTTGAAAGAGTTGGTCCAGTGGCATATCGTTTGGATTTACCACCATAGTTGAACTATGTTCATAATGTTTTTCATGTTTCTATGCTAAAAAAGTATGTATATGATCCATCGCATGTAATCTCCTAGACCGAGGTGCATATCCATGAGGATGTTTCATATGAGGAGGAACCTAATAAAATAATAGGTCGTGAGACAAGAGTTCTTCATCATCATGAGATATTGTTGGTTCTGGTACATTGCAATAACCATAATGAAAGAGAGGTTACTTGGGAAATTTAATTAGAAATGATGGAAAAATACCCTCACTTAATTAATGGAACAATTGAGGTTGTTCAAAATTTCGGGGATGAAATTTTTTAGGTGGCGAAGAATGTGTAATCTAGCGGAAGGAAAAAATTATTAGAATTGAATAAAATAATTAATTAAATTAAATTAAATTCTTTTAAAGAACCCCATTATGGGGTTGATTACCCCAAAATAGGGGAACCCTTCCACTATTTCTATGATATGGGGAAGGGGCTGATGGACTCCCCTAATCAGTGAATCTACCTCTTCCTCCTTAACCGAATCAAGTGGAATAAGGAAGAGTTTCCCTACAAAGTATGACCATTTTGTTCATCGATTATCCGAGGTGAGTTCCAAACTTGAGTTTTCCAATTTCTTGTTTTTTTTTCATCGTAAATCACTGTTTGACCAACGAAATCAATTTATTGGAGGATTAAGAGTTGGACATCAACATTGGAAGGTTGATGCAAGTGAGACTAGTTTGAAAGAGAAGTGCATATCTCCAGGTAAGGATTGAAATTTTTAGTTTTGTGAGAGTTTTCTATGAATTACTAGATTGTTGGTTTTAGTACTGGATTGTAAGTATAGAACTACAATTTTTGTTGTTATGACGAATTGCAGCGTTTAAGAGGGAAGCCAGGGGTTGGGAACAAAATCCCAATCAGAATTCTTGGCCATTCTCCTGACCAGCGACTCTACAAAGTCACTGGGGAAGCAGCCTAGGCCTTGTTTTTGGCAGAATTTAGTTTTGATCAGATCATTCTTGGCTTGTTTCAATGGCCCTATTGGACCATGTTGGGCTTACGACCCTCTCTTTCTTGGGTGGTTATAGTTTAGCCTAGAAGTCCAAGTTTTTAATTTTTGAGTTTGAATTCTGATTTGTAAAAATAATATGAGTAGGTTTCAGGACTTAAGAAATTGTTGGATTTTTCAACAATTGGATTTCATTGGGCTTGGTTTTGGTAGGCCCAAATTCGAGTTAGGTGTTACTTTATGTTCAGCATACGTTGTTTACTAAAATTATATTTTTTTATATATTCCCGTATTAAATGATGTGGCCCTACTTGGCACATTAGAATTTATAAAATGTACAAATTTTTAACTAAACATGTTTAATTTACTGTTAAGTTCAGCTATAATTATATTTACATGTATGCATTGCTGTTGTTAACTAATGTAATGGGACAACTATATGTGTCGTATCCCGTGGCATAAAATGTTAAACCTGATCAGGGTCGTTTTGGTTATTGCGATCGCCTTAGTATAGCCGTTGTTGATTTTTTTACTTTCTATATTGCTCGTCTTTACTTCTTTCATATATTGAGTTTGTTTTAAAATAAATTTTTGGCATGTATACATCTTTTTACAATCTAAATGTTTAATATAAAAACATGTTTAATTCAAGTAGTAGAAGGTGTACTAGGATAGCCTCATGTTGTTTTGACACCGTGACAGTCCCAAACAGTTGGAGGATTCATCCCCCAATGTGCAAAGTAAGAAGATAATGAAACATTTTGCATGTCTAAATTTAAACTTGCAAAAACAGGCGTACATATAGTATAAAAACAAGCATGTTGTCGAACAGTCCCTGTTGGGTTTCATATGTGATAACTCTCAAAATATCATATTTGAAACTATGATCCAATGCAAAACAATATAAAATCCCTACCTTGACAATAGTTGCTCTTCTTACAAGCACGAGCAACTACCTGGAGAACAGGCTCAAAGTCAGCAAATTTGTCTGAATCTCTAACAGAGCCAACCATAATGAGTTCCTATCCAAACTCAAAGGGAATAATAGGGAATGGGTGTTATACAAGGGCTAGTAACCAAAACCGGAATAAAAAGATATACGACAAACAACTTCGCTGAGACGACAAAAATTTTACCCAAAAGGGCTACCACAACTGTCCAGATCTTGCTTTGGACGATCATCATGGTCACCCAGTCTAGAAGCAGGTTTCAATGTGGATGTCTATACTGGAAGAACTAGGATGTAGAGTTGCGCATCTTAGGATGCAAAAATAGCATCAGCGGATGCCTACGCATTTGTGGGCACAAAGCCCGCATCCACAGATGCCTACCAATCTGCAGACGCAGAGCCTGCATCCACAAATGCCTACCTATCGATGGATGAAGAAACCAAATCTGTGAATTCTTGTGCATCTGCATACACCTACACAACCATGGATGGCTGCACTTTTGTGAATATAGAGTCCGCATCTCCAGAATGATTTTCCAGACAATACCATGAGAAAAATGTGCCTCTTTTCGTCTCTAAATGGCCAAAATTGATGCATAAACTCTAAACCTACCCAAACATTGTTAAGATAATCTATGGATTCGAGTTTCCAAGCTCGAGTCCAAAACCAACATATAACCTAAACTTCAAACATGAAAACGGAAGTCTCTTCACAAAAGCCAAAGATTAAAGCCTCATGAACGTTCCTCAAAACTCACGCCAGCTAGAACTCTCACTTCTCACTCTGTTTTCATCTCTCCCTTCAACCCTTATTAGTGGCCAAAAGAGGGAAAAAGGGTTTCCCTTTCCCCTTATTTGATACACACACAAACATTCTATATCTATATATATATAGGTGTATCATATCCCATTTTAGTTGGGCCAACCTTTTTTTTGGATTCCATACTTTGGAGCTTTATGTTCATAATGATGTCATGCTTGCTTTTGGTACTTTGGAGAAACAAATCTTAGTTGAACCTATACTTACCCAATGGATTCAATCTACTCATGGTAAAACTTCATATGAGTTTGATGTACTTTTATCTTCAACAAATATATATATATATAATAAGTGACTCCACTATGAATTCAGCCTCCAAAAGATCCAAATACAAATAAAAGTTTTGTTCTAAGGAAATTCTTAGTTGCGGACCTAAATTTCTCACTTTATTATCATGCGGTAACATCCACTTTCACCAGTTTGAGCAATTGACCTAATATTCACAAGCCAAACATAATTAGGTTGTGACTAGTTGAAGTCAACATAGAGCATGTGACGTGTGATAGGTAAGTTTTGGAAGCAAGTAGTCCACCAGCAATTGAGGAGTAATCAACCGGATAAGTCACAGGTTTGAAGAGGTCATTTTTGGATGAATTGTGGTGCCCATAAATTTGAATAGAGGTCAACCAAAGATCTTTATCTTGGGTCTATTTAACAAGCAGCAGACCGTACATGGGAAACTTGCATATGTGGAAATGCATTTCGCAACTTTTTGGGACAATTTTTGAACACTGACACTAATACTTCAACCCTAGAATTCTAGGGGGACCCTTCCCAACAAATTGGATTATTCAAAAACTCCTGAAAAATCAGCCCCACGAGTTCACATAAAGGGAAGAATAGAAAGAAAAATAAACAAGTTAGTGTGAAAGTCACTAATATCTATGACTTTCTACTCCAAGGCAATCTCTCGAAAGAAGACGACTCTCCAACTTGATAATTTGTGAGACTCAACAACTCCGAAATAAATTTCTCCTCATGAAGGAAGCAAGGAAGCTGTAGTAAAATGATAAATAATCCAACTCTCACATAGAATTGGAAAATCAGACCCAAAACACTGATTGTTAACAACCAAGCATAGTGTGGATTTTTGCTTGACGAGAAGCAAAGGGAAGAGGCAGAAAAACAACCCTGAAAATTGAATAATCTGAATCCCTTTAGAATGTGCCCATAGGAGAACTTAAATAGCTCCTCTGAAATAAGGGTTTAAAAGTTCACAAAATAAAATTACAAAAATAACATTCTACGACTCCTACTCACTCTAGGACAACCCCTAGTTGAGTAAACCACAAAGATTATTAATTAAATAAATAACTAAACTTTACTTATACTTCAAGCACATCCTTTATTATAATCACCATCAATTCTGATTTAGAATCACTATGAGTCTACTTGATAACATGTTTCGACATTCCTTCAGCCTT
>CM039480.1:17756277-17772941 GCA_022433065.1 Begonia loranthoides | reverse complement strand
CTATACATATCTTCTTCCTCTAAATAAGGAAAAAGATCTTGAATGTTAAAAGTGCCTAAGACTCTATACTCTCCTGGATATTCAAGCTTATAAGCATTATAGTTGATCTTCTCAATAACTTTGAAAGGACCATCGGCTCCATGCATAAAATTTGATTTCCTTTGTATAGGGAATCTCTCCTTTATCAAATATAACCATACTAAATCTCTTTTGTTGATTTCCATCATTTTTCTTCCTTTATTTGTGGCCTTGGTGTACATTTCATTCTCTCTCTGAATTTCCTTACTCACTTGATCATGCATTGCTTTCACTAATTTGGCCTTTATCTCTCCATCAGTAATAATCAACCCATCACGTGCTAACATATTATGATCCATGAGGGTGAGAGGATTGAATCTGTAGACCACTTCAAATAGAGTTTTATGAGTTGTACCATTAACACTATGGTTGTATGTGAATTCCACATAGGGGAGTTGTAAATCCTAATCCTTTAGACGCTTTCCAACAATAGTTCTCAACAACGATCCCATGCTTCTATTCACCACTTTGGTTTAACCATCGGTTTGAGGATAGAAGGATATGCTATATATTAACTTTGTCCCCAGTAACTCCATAAAGTTTTCCAAAAAGAATTCAAAATTTAGTGTCTCTATTTGAAACTCTTGAACTCTTACCACTTCTTTAAAGAAAATATCAGCAATGGGATATGAATCAACGATTTTTGAGCAAGGTATAAAGTGAGTCATCTTTGAGAATCGATCCACCACTACCATCATTGCTTCTTTAACTTTGTTGTACAGGGTAAACTCAAAATAAAATCCATGCTCAATTTCACCCATGGATGTCTAAGAACTAGCAAAGGCACATATAATCCATGAGGTTGTAATCAACTCTTTGCTTTTTAGCAAATGATGCACTTCTCAACAATTTTTTTAACTTCTTTTGACATATGCGGCCAATAGAAATTCTCTTTGATAGCTTTAAGAGTTTTCTTCTCCCCAAAATGACTTCTAAGGCCATCACCATGGACTTCTCAAATAAAAGATTCTCAGAGACAACAATTGGGTACGCGTAACTTTCCACCCTTGCATAAGTACCCATCCATAATAAAATAACCATTCTCTACTTTTCAAAGTCTTTATCATCAATATAAGCTTCTTTAATCTAATCAAACCTAAGTATTCTAATATTCAACTCAGTTAAGAGCATGTACATTCTTGAGAGTGCATCGGCTCCCACATTGCTTTCTCATTTCTTGTATTGAACCACGTATGGATATCTCTCAAGGAATTCAACTCACTTTTCATGTCTTCTATTTAGCTTGCCTCTTTTTGCATGATTGAGTGCATGGTGATTGGAATGAATAAATTCTCATGGAAGTAAATAATGTTGCCAAACCTCGAGTGCTCTCACCACGACATAAAACTCTTTATCATAAGTTGAACAATTTAGAGCACTCCCCTTTAACTTCTCATTGAAATAAGAAATTTCTCTCCCTTCTTGGAGCCATAATTGTGCTAAAATTGTTGATAAGTCTCCGATAAAAGGAAGTGAGGCCATTCAGACTCCTCACCTCAAATATATTAGTAGGGATCGACCATTCTGTAATAGCTATGAACTTTTCTTTATCTACATCACCACTACGATGTGAATGAATAAACCAAAGAAATTTTTCCTTCTCTTGAACAAAAGAATACTTTGTTAGATTACCTTAAATTTTTGCAGCTCAAAGGGTCTCGAGTAGTTGTGAAAGATTACCCAAGTGCTGATCCAAGTTGTTGCTATACACCAAGATATCATCAAAGTACTCCATGATGAATTTTCCCAAGTACTCTTTCAACACATAATGCATATGCCTCATAAAGGTGCTTGGAACATTTGAAAGTCTGAAAGATATCACTAGCCATTCATAGAGTCCATACTTGGTTTTGAATGTCATTTTCCACTTGTCACCTTCCTTAATATGAATTTGATGGTAGCCACACTTAAGATCCACCCTTGAGAATAATGTTGAGCCACTTAAGTTATCTAACATTTCTTCAAGTCTTGGTATCAGAAATTTATACTTGATGGTGATTTGGTTGATGGCTAGACTATCCACACACATCCTTATAGAGTCATTCTTCTTCGAAACCAATAACGTCAGAATGAAACAATAACTCAATGACTCTTGGATGTAGCCATTTTCAAGTAACTCGGTCACTTGTTTGTGTAACTCTTTTGCCTCTTTCGGATTTAATCTATAAGAAGGTTTGTTTGACAAGACAACTCTTGGCAGAAGATCAATTTGGTTCTCAATTACCCAAATAGGAAGAAATCCATGAGGAAGTTCTTTGGGCAAAATATCTTGAAATTGTTCAATAAGAATTTTGACTAACTCTAGATTTACTCCCTTCTCTTCAAGCCTTTCTTGAAACATAATCATTACGAGGGACTTGCCATTTGCTAATGCTTTCTTCAACTCATTCTTCGACATAAATAGGGATTCCTTGCTAATCTTCTCTTTTTTTGCTTGAAGGTCAATTTTTATTAGATCCAGACGTAAAGGAGCCAACTTGACCATCTTGCTACTATGCTTGAATGAGTAAAAGTTTGAATATCCATCATTAATAGCCCTTTTATCAAATTGTCATAGTTTTCCAAGCAAGATGTGACTAGCATCCATAGGGACCACGTTATAAATTACTTAAACGTGATAATTTTTCATAGTTTGTCACTTTCTATGTCATTTTTAAGTCCCCTTTGTCGTTAAGCCAACGTAGCTTTTAAGGAGTCGGGTGCAAGAATGTTTCTAAACCCAACTTTTCCACCATATCTGTAACACCCTGAATTATTAAAACCCTTTTCGTTTTCATTACCATACAAAATTTTTCTTTTTATTTAATTAAAACGTACGAGAGGAAAATAAATCAAAGTGAGTAAGTGAAAATCACTAACAAAACCCAAAATATGGTTTAAACATTTAACACCAATCCTCAGACTATTCCAAAACATCAGTTTTACTCCCCGTGAGCCTTAACCCCATCAGGTCAAATCCATTGGGTAACCCAAGTGCTCAACATGCAATACCTCCTCCACTTCAAGAACGCTGATGTCATGACAATCACCTGCACCACAAGCAAACTATGAGTCTAACGCTTGGTAAGAAGTAAGATGCAAAATGATGCATGCATATGTCTGATTATGTCAGAAAAGAACCACCCAATCTGTCTTCTACTCATAGTCTCATATCATTAAACTCATACATTGAGTTGGGAGTCTTAAACTGCAGAAGTTATCGGCCAAGAAGCATACTTATTTTAATGATACGAAGTGTCAAGAAGTATGTCTATATTCACAGCCTTTCTCTTTAATGTATTAACAATGAAGTTTTAAACTACAGAAGTTATCAGCCAACATTCAAATACAAGCAGGTTTACAATAACTCATACTATCGTACGGGCAATATGGTTTGAATCATTAACTAGTCAGAATAATAAAGGTAAAATTAGCAGAAACTACCCACATAATATTGATCCTACCATGTTCAAATAGAGATTCCACAGGTCATTTGTCAAAGCAATGGAGTAACTATTATATGGTAGAGGATACTCTCGACAGAACCAATCATCCAAATACACAATACAACCAAGCAGTAGACAAAACCCTAAATTAATAGAGTGATTATCACTTAGAATGGGGGGTAAAATCACACAAAGTATTCAACTATTATTTCACATATTATGCATTGAAATTCAATCATTCAACCGATTATCATTCACAACAAAGCAACTCTACTTGTGATGTAGGCCTCCTCTGGCCACGACATTCCCACTTCTTACCTCACTAGAGATTTCAAGCTATTGAACTCCCCGTTGCAACAAGCTCATGGTGCCCACCGATAATCTAGGCCAACAGCTCGCCTTAACCTCACTCACACACTCACAGAATCAACAGAGTGTTTCACCCCCTTCCATCTCTCTCACACTCCTTCTCTCGGCTCTCTTTGTAAACTAAACACCAGAGTCTTTTCCTTTCTCTCATCTGCCATTACTTATAGTCAGAGATGAAGATTCCAAGGAGAAGCAATGGTTGACATATGAGGAAGGTGGTCCAATGCAAACATGCCACGTGAAAGTGACTTATCCTATCGAGAGTGCCATGTGAAAATTGCGGGGAGAAAACACTGCAGAAAACCTGATTTTCACAAAACTTTTCACTCCGGTTGACATACCAATCGACATGCATAATCAGCCAGTTTGTCGCCCGGTCTCAAGAGTTTTAAGTCCGCCTGCCCAAACGTCACCGTTTTGCCTTCATCTATTCTTTTCTTTTTATTTTTATTTTTATTTCAATTTAATTAATTCCTTTCTTTATTTAATTACTTCCCTTTTAATTTATTCCTCAAATAATCTTAACCAATATCCTCACTTGACCACTTCTAATGATTCCATCTAATAAATCTTTAATAATTATCAAAATAATCCAATTACACCCAATTAACTTCCTAATTATCCTTACTAAATTCCTTTACAGGAAATCGGGGTATTACAATATCCATAGAGGCAACGTTGATGAAACTACCTCCACCAACAATTAAGGAATGTACCTTATCTTTGACCAAACAACGGATATGGAAGATTTTTTTTCTTTGGCAAATGTCATCTCGGCTTTGTGTCATAAGAGCACTTCGAATAACTATGAGAAGAGGACCCTCTTGAGCATAAACTACCTCATCATGTGATTCCTTATCTTCATTTGTTATAGCTTCTTCATCTTCTTTTTAAACTTTGTTGGACCCTTCCCTTAAGATCATTACTCTTTCATTTAGACATTGGGAACTATGTAACCAAACCCAAGACACTTGAAACACTTGATTTCTTGAGCCCTTGTTCGTATTGCATTTCCACTAACTTTCTTTTCTTCTTGCACTTAACCCACTATGAACTTGCTATGAAATTGTTTAATCATGTTTAGGTGGTATTTTATTTGGATAGGGGCCTTTGTCATTGGGGTATTGTTGATCAATTTTGAGGTTCTCTTGCAATGTCGTTCCACATTCAAGGCCAATTGGATTCTTCGTCCAAGTGTACGTATGATTGTAATTCTACTACGCTGCCAATTTCCTTATTTAATCATTTGATGAATCTTGCTATAGATCACTCTTTGAGCTATTCAATCCCCCTACAAATCATAAGAGTTTCAAATTCAGTTACCTAATTCTCCACAGATATCACTCCTTGCCTTAAACTTTGCATTTGTAAGAAAAGCTCTTGCTTGTAATGACTAGGCACAAATCTGCATCTCATTAACTACTTCATCTTGCTCCATGTAATAATTTCACCCTCTCCATCTTGCCTTCTTTGAGTGTTAAGACTTTCGTTCCAAAGATTAGCATAACCTGTAAACTCGAGAACAACCATTTGAATCTTTGTTCATTTTGAGTAATTATAGCAGTAAAAAAAATTTCAACTTTCTTCATCCAATCAAGAAATTAATCGCCATTACTAAACCCTTTAAACACCAATATTGAAAGTTTCATGTGCCTCAAATAATCATAAATGTCATTGGCATAACTTGGACTTTGCAAGTTCTCAAAGTCAATATCATCATCGATTCCTTCTTCAATCGCATCTTCCAACTCTAGCCTTCCTCTCCTAGCATTACCTCACCTTACTCAATGACACAACACCTTCTGAAAGAGTTTTGTACATTGAAGCAAATTCTAATTGAAATACATATGAAATGAACAAGCTGAATCTATAATACAATCTTTGCTTGGTTTTGAGTTTCCTTCAAACAACTAGAAAATCTCTATCAGCATGGTTTCTTCTTCTACAACGACAACTTCACTAGTCTTCAATGATTGTTTTTTCTTCTCAACAGTGATCTTAATTTCATTATGCAATTTACAATACTCAGATTTAATGTTCTCCTTCTTTTGATAAAAGTAGTAGGTTCTATCATAAGTCTTTAACTTTGATCTGTCATTTGAACTCTGATTATTACCATTGTCATCATTGTTGTTATTCTCTTGTGTTCTACCCCAAACAAGGAGTCTCTCTCCTCAAGACTTAGATTCAACAACATGTTTCATCTTCCCATTTGATAACAAGACACCATAAACTTCTTCAAGAGTTAATATATCTCGACTATAAAAATAGTCTCTCTGAAAGGACCATGTGAAGAAGGATAATGTAATAGTATTGTGATGATGTGGATTAGAATTAATCATATTTACTAGAATTAAATATGATTAAGAGATAATAAGTCATAAGTTGACTTTGAGGAGGAAAGTGACCAATCAATTGAGGACATCTTTCTAAACTAAAAATAGGTATAATATTATATATCTTTGATTATGAAATGGTGATAATTTTAGATTAATTAATTGTATGCCCATTAAGATATGAATTTTTACACAAAGAGTTAATGAATGTACCACAAATGAGCATATTTACTGTTAGATGTGAATTGAAGAGGTTATGGTGATTAAAAATTCAAACCATTTTAAGGTCATAAAGTGCACACATAAATGAAGTGCATGACTTTGAATTGAAACGATTTGGATGTATGCCATAAAAGTTATGCAAGTTTGAATTTATATGAGTCTAAAACTATATTGGTTGGGAAAACATCTTTAAATTGGACTTTAGAATGGGAATTTTGAGAAGCTTATAGAAGAAGACATGTTCCTTACTCCTTGAAACATGTGCTCATCTAATAAAATTTGATAACCAACTGGGTTATGACATGTGTTGCCTAAGGATTTGTGACTATGTATGTGATTAAGGTGTAATCATGGGATGATTAGGTTAATTAATCTTAATTAATGTTGATAATTATGGGCATTAGCTTACAACTAATCTAGATTAATTATTTTATGCTAAGAGTGGTTACAGTTAATAAGCTATGGTATCTTTTATGAATGTCCATTGTTTAAAAGATAAAATAATAAAAATTAAAGAACAAGATAGATAAATAGGTAAATTCACCTATCTAAGTTAACCTTTAGCATGTTGAGATGATAAGTGTTCTTAGAACATGCTGGAAGAAGAGGAATTTATGCTGACCTAAACAGGGTGAAGGGAGAAAAAGGGGGAAATTCCAAAGAGATAAAAACCCTAACCTAAGTATTTTATAAATCATGTTGAATATTGCATGGTTTAGGTGAGAGAAGTTGGTTTATGGGATTATTAGTGATATTCATGGATAGTATGTTAAAAATCATTAATGATTTTAGTTTAATGTGGTTTTAAATTAATGATTTGTTATGGTTGGAGGAGCAGATGTTCTAAACTATAGAATAAGTGAAAAAAAATTGTAATTGGAATTATATGTGAAATTCATAGAATTGTACATGGATAATTCTTGGTGACGGTAGTTGAATTGCATTCAAAACAAGTAATATTGATATGTTGTGGGTTGAATATGAGCATGAAATTGATATACTTTAATGGTTAAAGATTTAATACAAAGAATTCATAATTAAGTGAATTGAATAAGATAAATTAGAACTCATGGTTAAACATTAATAATTGTTGTTTTATTGGATGATAAAAGGCATGAAATTGTATATATTTATTTGATATAAATCAATTTAAAGCCATGCTTTCATATGTAGAATGATCGGTAAAACATTGATTACATGCAGAGCTTTGATGTTGGTTAAAATAGTGACGAAATATCTATATTTGGCTATCATTACAATTATATGAGTTTTGGTATGGATTAAATGCAATATTTGTGAGGAAATGTTATGGGAGTAGGTCTTTGTAGCGGAGGTGTTAATATCTGTAGAAGTGAGAGTTTTTGCGAGTGTATTGGTGTCAATTGATACTTTGAGAAAGGAAATTCGTATATTGCATTATTTGAAAATAATAATAATAATTATATCAACAGAATGAGGTATCCATAGAAGCATGGGTGTCTGCAAAATGAGGTATTCGCAGGATTGTTAGCGTCCGTGGAATGAGGTATCCGCATATGTGATGTGTCCGCATATGTGAGGTGAAATCCCCATAATGAGGTGACCACAGAAGTGTTGGTACGACAAAAGTGTTGTTGTCTGCAGATGTGAGGTGAAATATGTGGAATGGGGTATTTACAGAAGTATTGGTGGGTAGATGTGTTTATATCCATGGATACTTAATTTTGGGAGAAAATATGGCCACGCATGAGTTAGTGTCAATGAAATATTAAGAATGGGGTGAATATCCATAGCAGATATCTGGAGCAAATGCATAGGTTTTCTCAATCAAAACTGTGGGTGTCCACATATACTTGGTTCGGGAGAACACGTGGTTGTGCATTAGATGTGTCTGTAGAATATTATGTGTAGGATGGGTATCTGCAGCGGATGTGTAGGTTTTCACAAGCAGAATGGTGGATATCCACAGATACTTAGTTTAGAGAGGACACATGACTGAGTTTAGGTCGTGGAATATTAAGTTTTGGATGGATATTCGTAGTGGGTGTAACTTTCCGCAGTGAACGTTTAACTTTTCACGGCAAACACGTAGGTTTCCAAAAAGTAGATGTGTGGGCATCTGCAGATTAAGTTAGTGCGAACGTTCAAAAAATGAAGAATGATTATGTGATATTTATGAGCAGACGTCCAAATCCTATTATTTAAGAAATGTTTCTTTAGGTTTTAAACCATTTTTTTAACCTATGCATATGTCTTTTGAGGATAGATTAAGGCATCAGTAGAGAGTGTCTAGATAGATGTGTGACATCATTTCATACATCATTTGTGTATGCTTGATAACAAGATTTTCATGGTTCATAATACATGGATTATTTGCATGTATTATATGCATTCAGTGTATGCATAATGTGGATGTGAAAACATGCGTCATGGAAATATTTATATGAACAAAAAATATTATCAGATTGGCGTTATTGGTCATATAGGACCCAATATATGATGTGCCCCAAGGTTCCGTCACCTGAGCCCGAGCCAAGGGCTCCTTTGTTTTCTAACATTTTTATTTATTTTGTAGGTATTTCTTCTCAAGCTAACTTGGAGGAGAGTTTTTATCAATTTTACAAAGAGGAGTCGGTGCATTTGGACTAGTGGATGTCATGCTAAACATAGAAGAAATGGTGGACTTCCCTTTCTACCTAGAATCTGACCTCCGGTCGTTCAAGGGCATTTTTTCCATTCAGAAAGACTCCATATCCAATTTTGTCCTTCATACAATTTGTATCAGACATCTATAGCTTTCCAAAGTGGTATTTTATGTTATATTTCAGGTTTGTTTGCTATGTCAAAGAGCCCATTTAAAGAGACAAAAATCCAACCTCGGAATTATTTTTGTGTGTTTTATTGTTCAGGTCATTTTTGTCATTTGAAGTTTAGGGAACTTTTGTAAATTTTAATTTTCCATAGAGAGGTATTTTATCCTCTCTAATGAACCCTAATCGAACATTTGGAAAAACCTAACAAAAGAATTTCGGCCTTGTGCTTGAAGACCCATGGAGCTCTCTCTCTCAGCCACCTTCATCCCTTCCATCAATCTACTTGTTCTTGCTTGGTCTCGAGTAGATTGTTATTTGCTACCTCTTCCAGCAATTTCCTTGTGTTGTTGAGCTTGTGAAGTGGACGTAGAAGACTTAGAAAATCCCGTTTTGGAGATCTACTTCTTGGAGTGGCCAAAAAATCGCCCCCTTGACATTGGAGGGTTAGCGGACCAAACCGGTTCTTTGTCACTGTTCGTGGTTCTTTTATGAAAAAGGTATTTTTGAGGGGTTTGTTGTGGTCGGTCAGCATTTGGTAGGGGCCTCTGTGCCAATGTAAATTGTTATAACATCAGCCTTATCTCTTCTTTAAAAGAGTCCATTTGTTGCTGCAAAGATGGTTAACCAATGGGAGGTGGTTGAGGAGCAACCAGTTGACTAGTTGAAGCTTCTCGGTTTTGGTTTTGTTAAGCTTCACTTCTTGTCATCATAATACCAAGTAATTTATCACCAAAATGTATCTAAGCACAAATCAATCAAGCTCTGATACAATGCTGACGTGCCTCCAAAAGAGGGGTCAAGAATCGATCCAATGAAAATGGAATACTTCAAGCAAGTAGCTCACTTGCAAGTAAGAGGTGGCAGCTGCTACTTTCCAGCAGCTGCTTCCAGTTAGCGATGGTTGAACTTCCTCTCTAGGGCTCCTATGAAGCTAATTTTTGGACACCACACTCTCACATATATTTATTTTTGTCCCTCCAAAAGTCAGCTCAAAAGCCTATATGAAACTCAAGATCTCGTACGAAAGTTGCTCGGAGGTCGATGGGAATCGACAGATTGAGTCTTCAACAAAGAAAGGTGTGTAACTTCTGAACCCGAACTCCTTTTCTAATGTTTCTTCTTTCCTTGGAACCCTGATGAATATGGAGTGATTTTAGATGTAGTTTTAGTAACTTTGGTGCTGGGAATGTTGGAGAAAAATGGAAAAAAGATTCGGGAGGAGTCAAAGGTGAACCAATCTGCACCTTTGGTTTGATTGAACTCCCCAAGGAGTGTCTCCAACCGTACTGGAATGTGTGTTTTACCACAGTTACACTCTGGATTTACTACCTTAGAGGCAGCAGGGCAAGGAGGGACAATAAGATCTTCAACCAAAACGAACAAAGATTGAAGAAATGGTGGCTCGCTCACTCGGATCTACTCCAAGAAGCTTAGTCGATTGTTCCTCACAAAGAGGTGAAGAGTCTCTCTTCAAAGCTAGGGTTTTTGTCAAAATGTTCACTGCTTTCTCAGCAGCTAAAATGTAATATATATAGTACTCCTATTAGGGTTACAAAAAAAAGGAAAAGAAAAGAAACAAATAACAAAATAAAATGGAAATGTTGAAAATGGCTAACCACTCGGCTAGGTGAATGGCCGAGTGGACTTGGCTTGTGTGGTCCATGGACTCTAGCATCACCACTCCATTTCTCATCCAAAAGTTCCTTTCCTAAAACCATGCGAATCTCCAAAAACACCAGCATGATAATCTCCAAAAAGCATCAGCATAAAATGTACAAAAAGGATTGAACACACGGCCTTAGTGGGAGTGCTTTTCTTGAGGGCCGAGAGGAGCATCACTTTAGTTGTCTCCTCCATGTGTCCAAACCAATAAATTGAAGGGTTTCTCCATGTCTTCATTTGTTGGTTCTCCTCCAAGATTAGCATAGAATTGATCCCCTGCAAAATGAACAAACAAATTAGAAATCTCCCGGCTCTCGATCTAGTCAAGGGACCTTGCAGCATATCATCCTCCCAGGGTAGTTGAGAATTTGTCCTCAAATCAAGTTCTTCCTCTGATTTCTCTTGGACATTTTCATCTTCTATATAGGGTGACAAGCCTTGTACATTGAAAGTGGTCGACTCTCCATAGTCTCTAGGGAGGTCAATTTTGTAGGCATTGTTGTTCACCCTTTGTAGCACTCGAAAGGGCCCATTGGCTCTAGGCATGAGCTTAGATCTCCTTGCGGAAGTGTGGCCGACAAGGACATCGAGTCCCCAAGGGGGGAAGATTGTTACAGCCCACCCTGTGAAGGCTAGGAAAGGCCCAGGTGTGGGTCCGACCCATATCAGTAGGGATGCATAATTCCACATCGCTTGGGAGAGTATAGCTAAACGCATGACTTAAGTGATAATTCTAGGGTTTTTCGAGCTAAAATAGATGATTAATGAATTGACCATGAGACACAGATTTGGATAAAATGAACTTTGATACTTGGATTATTTGGCTTAGAGGAAGAATTAAGGTTTTTAGGAAATTATTCGGTGATTTAAAACTGGATTAGCAGTGGAATTGGAGGTGACGCATAAAAGCTTTTGTAAGGTATTCGTAAGGGAAAATATACTTGGATATATTTGGATATAGTATGGATATAGTAAGGATTGAAATGTTGAGAATAATAAGGTTCTTAACATTTATTGGAAATTGGCTTAGACAAAGGTCAAGGAAGAATAGTGGAGCATATAGTAAAGTTGGTTTAGATGGTATAGATGTTCATATATAAATATATGGATTTAGTGCATATTGATTTGGAGAAAATGAAATTGCATGGAAGATATTACAAATACAATTAAGACCTATGGTTGGAATGCATATATTCATATATTTATATCACGTTAAAGAATAACATGTATATATGTATATGCTGGAGAAAGAAGCTTGCGGTCAATCGGTTTGGAGTGGTGGTCGTTCGCCCAAGGATGCAATTGTCCGGCTCGATTGTTTGGCAATATGAAACAATGAAATTCATGACAGATTGATGGACTGGCAATCGATCAGCCAAAGATGAAACGATTGACCGCCAAACTGAAGAGTCGCCTGGTAATGAAAACGCATCACTGGAAGCTTCTAGAGTTGGCGTTTTACATCTCTGGATAATGGAAAGTCCATTATTTTGGCCTTCTATCTTCACGCGGACACTGAAGAGTCATGGTTTGTGGCCTATAAATAGTGAAACATGGAGTGGAGAATCACGGAGAAGGAAATCAATGGGGAACCTTTGCCGAAATGTTGAAAGAAACTATGAGGAGTTGCTGTGAAGTTCAAGAAAGTTTGAGGATGAGTTTGTGAGTGAAGGTTTACAAAGAGGTGAAAAAAAGGTGATAGAAAGCAGTGTGGGTTGCTAGGAGCTTCTGGAATTTTTGGAGAATAAGCTTCTGGAGTTTGTAATTATGAGTGAATGGTTGGCAAAGGTTTAGAGAAAGAGATAGAAGGAGAAAGTGATGCCAAGAGGATATTGTAAAGGGAACAGGGAGAAAAGTAGTTGCTAGAAGCAGATTGGTTTATGTTTCTCTCATTCTTTGGGTAAGCTATGCTCTTCTATGAATTGATTCTGGTTATTGGATTATTATGTTTGTTGGAATCATTTCTGACAGAGTTAAAATGAATTTTTTATTTGAAAGTATATATTCTAAAGCTTTGGGGATTGCACAATATGCATGAATTAACTGCTTTACTTTGATGATTGCTTGAGGATAATGTAAATGAAGTTAATTAAGAGTTTGGTTTCTGCCTAGAAGTATGAGATAGGTTGAATTGCACCCCTCATGATTTAATGAATTAAACTTGTTGGTGGATGTGTTCTTCATGTGTTAAAGAAACTACTTTGATATATTATGCCACTATGAATACTTTATTGGTGCAAGTTATTATTATGTGGAATAAGATATTGAGTTGACTAGTTGAATGAGGTTGGAAGCTACATTCTATTACTTAAAAAGATTAGAAGTTGGGTTTCTGTTGCTAAAGAACTGTCGAGTGGACATTATACCCTGATTATTTATGGAAACTTACATTGATGAATGATAGTGTTGGAGCGCCATGTTGGATTGTTAGGGCAGAGGAATTATTCTACGGGATATATTATGAAGCCATACTTTGTTGGAATAAATTGTTAAGTTTAATTGAGGTGATCGGTTAAGCAATGAATTGCTGGTAGTTACGGTTGATTATTAGAGAATCATTATTGACAATTTCATGTTGTTGATAAATAGGTTTTGAGAAGAAATTTAAAGTGGTAACCCATTAAAGCTAAGGACTCTAAGTAAGTGGTACTGCATGTGTTTTTTCCGAAAGGGCCTACATCATAGGAATTAGGGGGTGTTTATTGTTTGTTTGATTGCTTGTTATGAATTGTATACTTATTAGATTTAAGTTTAGTTCCTTAGTTAGGACAAATCACGTTTTAAGGATACGATCGAGGAACACGTTAGATAGAATTGCATTCGCACAACAATGTTAACACTTGGAATCCTAAAGTACATGAAAATGAATAAACGTAAATAGGTGATTAGAGATGTAGGTTCTTGAGTTGGTCGCCTACGTGTGTGCCACGGGATGGCCACCTTGTGCAAAAACTGCTCTACTTTGTCAAGTTGACATCTCTAACACTTGGATGGGTAACTAGAACTAAATGAAAATGGAATAGTAAATGGAATTTAAAATATACGTAAATAGGTGGATAGAGATGTGGGTTCTAGAGTTGGTCGCCTAGGTGTGTGCCACGGGATGGCCGCCTTGTGCATAAACCGCTCAACCTTGTCAAGTTGACATCTCTAACACTTGGATGGATAATTGGAACTAAATGAAAATGAAATAGTAACAAAATTAAACAAAATATATGTAAACAGGGGTTTTTATGGTCCGGTTGGATACGCACTGCATAAAAACAAAATAAATAAAAGTAAAAGATAACCAAAATAGAAAACTTAGTACAAAATTTAAGAGTTGTATGAGTATTACATGTTTTACGTTTATACCGCTTACTGAGCTTTAGGCTCATAGTTATGTCCTATGAAGTAGGTAAGGAGCTGATGATTGGATAAAGCTGATAAAGGATGTAGCTGATAGAGTCTTGCCGGGTTGGGTGTTTGTGTTGTTAGCGACATTAACCTTAGGGGTTATGGCTCAAATACATTAATGTGTTATTGGCTTTAAATGGTTTTAAATAAATGTTTTAGCGATGCTTGTATAAATAGTTTTTAGACAACTAGTTTGTGGTATTTAAAAATGGTTAAGACATCCGCTGTATGTTTACTCTGGTTTTCCCTCATGAGTGTTTTTAAAAGAAAGAAAATTTTTGTACGGAAAAAGTTACGGGATGTTATAGACAGAGTGCTCGAATTCTGGAACTACTGAAGAAGAGGTCAATTGGTGAAGAAATGGTCAACCGCAACATAAAACAGATTACTTGACATTTTTGCAGTTGAGGAAGCAGTCGAGCCGGTGGTTGAGTAGCTGAATTGTTGATCGCTTGAAAGTTTAGAGATATGAAAAAGTGGTCGACCGAAGAGAAAGTGGTCAACCGATTTGACAGACCTAAGCAAAAAATGGATGACTAAAAGCATAAGAGTACCTTTCCAACGGTTAGATGTGGTATACCAAATTGGAGGTGGTCGACCACTCAAGAAGGGTATATATATAGAAGACAACCCAAAGATCAAACTAACTAAGAGAATTGTAGCGAAGCCCTGCCAAAATTTATACTCGGTCTCTCACTTGTATTTGAGTGTCAATCCTAACTCTCCAACTCTTAAAAATTTTAGTTTTACGGTTTTTATTGTAATCAAACGGTGAAATGTTAGATTGACGCCCATGAAGGTCAATCTAGAGGGTGACGCCCTAAGAACAGTATGTAAAGGTTTGGTTGACACCCGTGCAGTCAATCATCACCAATCGGGGAGGTTAGGGGATTTAAGGATCTCCACGTGGGGAACTTGGAGCGCAAATGTAGGCAGGGTTGCCAAACCACGTGAACGAATTTGGTTTGCATTTTCTATAACCCTTACTCTTATTTGTTATTATTTGCTTTAATATTTGTTATAAATCACTTAGGGTAAGAATAATAAATATCGTACGAAAAGGTTAGCCCACCTAATTCATCCCCCTTTACAGGCATGCACACAATCCAACGAGCCAGTCCTCAAACCTCGACCACACAATGACCATTTGCGTATCTTTTCATATGTTCCCGTTCAGCCTTTCTTAATGAAAACATATACAAAAAAATAGTTCTATTCTAAAAAAAACATGATGCATGCACAGTCATAATATATCCTTATACTAAGATACACCATCATATAACACCACAAAAGAGAGAGTCAATACTAACCTCATGTTGATCATAGTTTAGATAAAACCATGAGCAAGTAATACAAACATCAATAGAGAGTCAATATTATCTTTATATCAGTTACAGTATGGAACCATCACATAAAATTAAATATCAGTAAGAGCAAATAATATCATCATAATAATCTCAGCATAAGGAACATCAATAGCTAACAAAATACCATCCTAATATCTTGTGTTGTAGAGTCGAAGCCATACACACACAACAGTACCTACCTCAAGTTCTTTAGTGGAATCTAGCTACTCCCCAGCTTCATCTCGCATTCTAACATTTGATTCCTTCAATGTGCTTAAGAAAATGATCCCTTTCTCTAACTCCAAAGGAATAGTCCCTAGGTTTCTCATTAAATTCCCTTTTTTAGATGCAACTAACATCCAGTTAGATGTCCATTCTTCAAGTTACGGACATCCTACACGCCAAAATGACTTCGTCCTTCAGACAACGGACGTCCCTTACTCCCAACGGACAACCTTTAATGCTTATGCGATGTCATCCTCCTCTACAATGGGCATCCCTTACTTATAACAAACATCCTTTAACTCAAATGTGACGTCGTCTCCTTAAGCCATTGACGTCCCTTCGTCCTTAAGGGATACCTCTTAGCTTTAAACGACATCACCCCTTTAAGCAATGGACGTCCCTCCCTCCATGAGGGACGCCCATTAGCACCAAACTCCATCACCCCTTTAAGTGATAGACATCCCTCCTTCCATTAGGGATGTCCTTTAAGGTCAAGGAACATCACTCGTCCATTCATTGTAATGCTCTAGTCCTCATCCAAGTCATCCATTTCTAGCGAAAAACATCCCTTGTCTCTTATGGGCGTCCCTCACTCTTTAGCGGGCATCCCTCGACATCATTTTGCCTTATGATGGGCATCTCTCACTCTTTAACGAATGTCCCTTAACACTGTTTCCCTTGGGATGAACGTCCCTTGCCCTTCAGCAAGCTGACATCATTTCCCCTTATGACAGATGTCCCTTCCTCTTTGACAAACATCCCTCACTACTAAACGATGTCTCTCTTTAGTAGCAATAGATCCCCCCCCCCCCC
>CM039480.1:17717424-17755878 GCA_022433065.1 Begonia loranthoides | reverse complement strand
CTTGCTTCCTATGGTTGACGTCACTTCCTCCTTAACTACCAATGGACACTAGTGAATATACAACATAATTTCATTACCTCATGCATAATGTCACTAACACAATATAAATTTCCAAGTAAATCACCAACCAAATACATAAAAAAACCATCTTCTATTATTCAACATTTGTGGTAATTACACAGGTGGCCATGCATTAGATGTGTTCACCGAAAATTTTAAGTGTGGAACAAATATCAGTAACGGATGTGTAACCTTCTGCAACAAACGGTAGGTTTACACAGGGGGGTATGTGGGCTTCCATGGATTAAGTTATTGGGAATGTCCAAAAACTAAATAACGATTATGTGTTGCTTTTAAGTGGACGTCTGAACACTATTATTTAAGAATAATTTTCTTTAGGTTTCAAACTATTTGTTTAACCATTGCACAAGTCCTTTGAGCATAGTTTGAGACATGAGTAGATGGTCTTTAAATAGAAGTGTAACCCCATTTCATGCATCATTTGTGTATGCTTAATAACAAGATTTGCATGGTTCATATTATATGTATTATTAGTATGCATTATATGCAATCAATATATGTGTAATGTGGATTCTAAATCATACATCATGTAAATATTTATATGTAGTAATGATATTATCCGAGTGGTATTATTGGTCACAGAGAAACTGAATATACTTGCCAGACTATATATTTGAGTGACATATGTAAAGTGAAAAATAATAGGGCAATGATTGTAGATCCCCCTTGGGTTGTGAATCCCTAGCCCTCCGATAGTTTATTTGAGCCTGGACACACCAATTAGAAACATTGCTCGATTCGGTGGGGTTTCATGATGTGTGCAACTTTACATACGATAGTGTTTGATAATACATGTTAACATTTACAAACATGTTAGTATGGTACTTGTTAAATAACATCACCATTTAATATAAAATGGAATATTGCATTGATTTACATTATCATTGCATAGTTTTGAAAAGAGTCTCCTTGTGTGATGATCATATTGCATAATCATATGTGCATTGTTGTGGTCCTTCTTCAGATATAGGACAAGAGTAAAGAGTCAATGACATGTGAAATTGAGAGTCACAGTATCTAGGCAATGATCATAATATCATGTGTCTAGGCACATACTTATGTTCATTATAGAGGTCCTTCATTTAGAATATCATAATAAATATGGTGAAATGGAGATGTGAATTAGAATATTGTGGCATCTAGGCTATGATTTCCAATGTCATGAGTCTAGGCATTCATGTATAGTTACCATATAGATTCCTTCATATAGAGGAACTATTTGAAATAGACATTAATTAGAAATGTCTAGGATTGTTTGAGATTAGGGTTTAGATATGCATTAGAGATGTCTAAACAGTAACGGTAATAGATAAATCATAGAAAAAATGAGATATGCTTTGGGATGAGACATTAAGTAGAAATGTCTAATTAGTTTGATAAAATGCAAATAATGAAAATAATGAGAAAAATGTGCATGATTAGCATAAAATAGATAATCATGTTAGAGTTGGAAGTGGAAAAGAAGGGATAAATATTTCATGGAGTATAGATGTGCTTAAAATGGAATAGTATGTGAGGAACTAAGAAAAAGATGCTTGGAATATATATAACTATGAGATGAGAGTGTGCATAAAGTAATAATTGCACATGAGTTGGGGGTATAGATAGATTTTGATTACCTAAATCATACGTCTAGCATTCACACATATGCACTAAACACTTCTTAAAAAAAGAGGTGTATCACATAATTTAAATATTAATAAGAAATATCTAAAGATCTAAATAAATTATAGATCTTGGGATGTGTGATCATGAGAGTTGATCAAAAGTTAAACATGGAAGTTAAGGTTATGAGGACTAATTATGTTGGGCTTAGTATATAGTTAGTTGTGATATTTGTATGGTTTATTTGATCCTTAGATTAGGGTTCTTACTAAGCTCAAAAAGCTCACTATGATTCTTTTATCAATTTTTTTTAGGAACAAGTACTAGCAACTCAAGGGAAAATAAGGTAAAGATCTATTGGACTAAAGGGGTTTGCACAGCATAAGCTTAGAGTGAGAGTTTGAGTTTTTATTTTATTGTATTTAATTTTAGTTTGGCCTATGTTTGTAAAATAAATTTGAATATAGTTTTGTAAAAAAATAATATTATCACTTTCTTGTTTGGGTTAGATTTTATATCTATGTGGCCTAAGCATGCAAATATATGTTCAATTGTGTGCTTCCATTGTGAGTTGTGAGTGTTCTCCAGGCAGAGATTCCGGTTTGTGATGTAGTTGTCAAGGGAATTGGGGCCTGGGTCATGAAAGTTGGTCTCCCAAAGTCATGCTTACTTTTCTGTAAATGGTAAAGCGAAAAAAGAAAAGAAAGAAGAAGAAATAATAAGAAATGAAAAGAAAGAACATAACCACAAAAGATTTTACAAAAAATGCAGATCATGTTCATATTGGTTATGTATTACTTATTGAGCACTAGTGTAGCAACAGAGTTTTTCTTTTCTTAAAACGTGTAAAATTTAAAACTTTTTCTTTTTGATTTAAATCCTTTTGAAAACATTTTTCTTTTACAAAATACAAGGGAAGACTATATAATAAAACAAAACATTTAATAAATACAATAAATAAACCTTTTTATGTCACAATTAAATTTCTTTACAAAATCTTTACAAACCATTTTTCTTTAAATCCCTTTAGCCTAGCTAGCCACAAGATCTGCGCGTTCAAATCTTTCATCAACTACTCCTTAACATGTTCATCATCTTGATCTCGAACGTATACCTATATCACAAGACTTAACTAATGAGCCTAAGGTTCAATAAGTGATATAAAAAAAATATGCACATGCTATGCTCTTTAAAATTATGTATGCAGTTTTCTATTTTTCTTTTCGTTTTTGTTTTCCTTTTTCCTTTTTCTTACTTATAGAACTATGGTGAACTATGATGAACCTTAATTCGTTGAACTTGTGCCTCGCGGTGAACATTTACCATGATGACGAACACATGCCATCATAGTGAACCCTAACCGCAACAGTAAACTTTCATGGTGACGATGAATGCGTGCCATCACGATGAACTTTTACCGTTTCCTTTTCTACTAGCTCTTCGAGAAGGGGCAGTGAACTTTAAACAAACTCAACCCTTCTTGTTTTCTTTACACATTTCTCTTTACTCTTATCTTTCTCATATTATCCGTTTATTCCATTTAATTCCTTTATTATTCGCTTCTATTTTACTTTCAATGATAGAATGGATATTTCTACAACTCAAATGATGGTTGTCCGTTTCGGGTGATCAACCCTCAAGAACACTATACACTTAGTATGTATGAATTCCATTAAATCATTTTCTAAAACCATGCATGAAAAATATTTTGGTAACATTTTGAAAACCATGATGCATAAATGCTTGTGAATGTATACAGTTCTATATCCTCTAGATAGGCCTCAAAACATGCGTAATATCAAACTCCTATAATCCTCAAACATGATCAATTTCATTATCATTATCCTTAACTTAAAACTAATAAACACATCATTAAAAGAACCTAATTCTAATAAACACACAACAAGCAGCAATACATCCTCAGGATACAATTACTAACTCTTGCGATGTAGTAAATAGTCAACATACAATTACTAACTCTTGCGATGTAGGGCCCCAAAGACCAAAACACAATCAATATCAACTTACCTTGCTTCCTTAAAGCGTTTCTGCACACCAGTCCTTCCTTTTCAATATCTTCAGAATAAACAACATTTATCATCAATAATCACAACCGAATAATCACAACATCACCTATATCAGTATTCTTAATTATCCAAACAATAATCTAAACCAAAGAACAGACCTCACATCATTGGATCAACACTTCCTTAACTTTATCTTTTAACACTTATTTAACCGAGCATAACCATCCATTATTATCCATTAAGCACGCATATTATAGTAAGCAACATAACCCTCAAAATAGTGAACCAATTTCCATTAACCGATTACTATCCAAAACAGGGACCATTCAACCAACAGAGCCTAACAAACCATAATCAACCACAGGTAAATAACCATCAACAGTTCCATCAAGTAGCAAAGAAATAAAACTCATAAACAGCCATGAAGAAAATCCTCATACCTGAAGCTCCCACGAGAACCATAGAGAACTTCTCCTTCTTGTCTCCTTCTTTCTCCAGAGGACTTCACTCTCTTCTCTCTCTCTCTCTCTCTCTCTCTCTCTCTCTCTCTCTCTCTCTCTCTCTCTCTCTGTGATCTCTTTTCTCTTCTCTGTTTATTTCTTAGAAGCTCTCAGCTTACAGTTTCTCAAGAGAGCTCTTCACTCTTTGTCTCACACTCTCGACTTCCAATCTCTAGAGAGCTTCTCTCCCTCTCTCCACTCTCATTTCTCTTTTTCTTTCTCCTTCTTTCTCTCTTTCTCTATCACCCTCGCTTGGCTCAGCCTTTACAGAGAGCTTCGCCTCTCCTCTCCATCTTCTATCTTTCTATTTCGTCCAGAGTATTTTATCACACACTTCCCTCAAATCCCAATATAATCTCACCTAACTCCCTCAAGACATTACCATGTGTAAAGGGAAGCATACATGGAAGAATCACATAGTACTTCATGCCTTACGATTTCCAATTTTCTTCTTTGGGCCTCAAAACCATGTGGGAGCAGTTGATACATCCATCGACCAGTAATTCCAGGTCGACATGACGATCAGCCACTCCAATAAACATCAACACTTCCACGTGAGGCCGGTCGATCACTAGATCGACCACCACCCCAATTTCCTTGTCAACAATACTCAACAGCTCCCTCGACCGCTCCATCAACCGCCTTAAAGAATCGCCTCTTCCATTTTTGCGGTCGATCAGTCGCATGTTAAAATGCCACTGTGAGTTTTGCAGTCTACCAAAACCGCTGCACTACCATTTTCAATTAAATCTTTTCAGCTGTTAATTAATTTACACTTCTTCCAACTTAATTTCATACCTTAATAAATCCAAAATCTCCACTTCTCTTCATACATCATTCTTCCAATTAACTATAACATCACTTAATAAATCTTCAATCTATTCCAATAATTGTCACGTATTATACAAAACCTATTACGTTTACCAAACGTATTTTTGGGGTATTACAACTAGACTCATAGATGAATATTGTGATATAGGTAAGAAATTAGATGATGAGACTCACTTGGATGACGACATAGTTGATCGCGCATACTTGTGAGAAGTGCTTGAGGTTGATTTTGACTAGTGGGTTATGGCTCATGATAGAGGATCTTGTATAAAAGATTTCAAAGTAAATATGTGTTATTTGTATGACATTTTAGATAGAATTTAGTGATGAATGTTTCATACACATGGAAGGATTTTATGAAGGAATATTTTAAAGTGTTTGAATTATATTGTGTTCTCTGAAAAATGTTTTGTGAGAAAAAAGGTTTTCAAAAGCAAAAAATAAAGTATTTAAAAATACACGAATATTTTTAACAAAAATTATAGATAAGAATTTTAGGGTGTGACAACATAGCTAAAGAATTCGTATTGCTCGGATGTAGAAATGATGTATTTGAATATAGGCATTGGGATCTGATGGACAAGAAGATTGTTAGTAGCCATCTTTGAAGTTCAAATCAATAAAGACATAAAGAAAGATGTGAGCATCTAGTTAGAGTTGATCCGGTGAAATTAACTTTTGATGGGGGAGATGTTGGATAATCTATTGATCAAACAATTGATGAAGTTGACCTAGGAGAAATAGATATTTTCCCTAAATCAATTGCATATCTTGAGCCTAGAAGATCAACAAGAGTTTATTGACCATCAAGAAGATACTCCAAAAATTAGTGTGTGATGATCACTGATGGCAATGAATGTGAGTTCTATAAAGAAGCTGTGGAGCATCAACATAAGAAGAAGTAATTGAATGTGATGCAAGACGAAAGGAGATCATTGCATAAGAACCACACAAAAAAATTGGTTCAGTTTCCAAAAGGGCAACAGCCACTCAAGAACGAAGATGTATATATGCTCAAAACTAAAGATAAAAATTCACAACCAAGGTATATGGCACAACTGGTTGTGAAAGGCTTTGGTCATAAGCAAGACGTTGACTTTGAGGACATATTTTCACTTGTCTTGAAAATGTCCTCCATACGACTAGTACTTTGATTAGCCACAAGTCTAAACTTAGAGATCGAATAACCTGATATTAAGATCGTTTTCTTGCATGGTGAACGAGAAGAAGAGATCTACATGGAGCAACTAGAAAGATTCATCATGGAAGGAAAGGAACATTTGGTATGTGGATTAAAGAAGAGCTTGTATGGATTAAAGCATGCTCCATGACAATGGTACAAGAAATTTGATCATTTATGGTCAAGCAAGAATACAAGAAGACTTCCTCAAACCATTGTGCATTCGTGAAAAGATTCACAGACTATACATTTATAATCCTCCTACTGAATGTTGATGACATGATGATTGTGAGCTTAAGCAAAGAAAAGAGTGATAAGTTAAATAAAGAACTTATCAAGTCTTTTGCCATGACCGGAGAAACAAATACTTTGGATGAGTATCACTCGTGATAAGAAAAATGAAAAATTATGGCCATCATAGAAGAAATACATTAAGAAAATTCTTAGCTAGTCAATACTCTACTTGTTAAATATTTCAATCTTACTTTCAAATAAAGCTCTTCAACTAAAGAAGAAAAAATAAAAATGTAGAGAATTTCATATGCCTTAGCAGTCAGAAGTTTGATGTATGCTATGGTTTATGTGAGATTGATATTTCACATTCTGTTGGAGTAGTCAGACAATTTCTATCAAATCTAGGCAGAGAGCATTTGAATGCATTGAAGTGGATTACTAAGTATCTTAGAGGTACTTTTGAATTAAGTCTGTATTTAAGCGTAAAGATCCTTCGTTAGCAGGTTATACTGATACAGACATGGTAGGAGACATTAACTCTAGATGATCAACATAGGGTATTTGATGATATTTGGCGGGGGAGCGGTATCATGGAAATTTAAGCCAAAAAAAATCAATTGCACTATCGACAACGAAAGTTGATTTTATAGCAGCTACAAAGGCCAATAAAGAAGCAATATGGATTAAAAATTTCTAACAGAGCAAAGTTATAAACAAGATAAATGTGTCTTCTATTGTGATAGTTAAAGTGTTATTCATTTAAGCTAGAATCTGAGCTTTCATTCGAAGTCCAAACACATATATATCAGGTATCATTGGATACAAAATGTGTTGGACACCAAACAAGTATATTTTGAGAAGATTCGCATGGATGAAAATGACTTAGACATGATGACAAAGATCTTATAGAAATGTAAGCACGAATTTTGTAGAAACTCTATACGACTACGACCTACTTCATCATAGGTCGAGAGGGAGAGATTCGTGAGGTGGTGGTGGTTGTCCCTCCTTAATGATGAGGGGCCACCATCATAAATGAAAGTTGAAAAAAAATTGAAGGAATATTTCTTACTTCTGCACCTCATCCTTCAACAAGATCGTCAGATCTTGCTTTTTTTTTTTTTTTTTGTCTTTTTACAAGAACCTCTCTATAAATAGAGAGTTCCTAATGAAGGAAAGGGATGACATCATCGAGAGAAGAAAGAAGAAAAGAAGCAAAAGAGAGAAATAGTGCTGATCATTTTTTAGGGAGAGAAAATAAAAAGTCTGAAGGAAAAATAGGTGAGGTGTTTTTGTGCACATCGTGAAATCTAAAAGTGGTGATTTTCTCTTAGTGAAATTCTCTAGAATATTTAGTTTTTAGAAGATTATTGTAAATATTATTTTTCATAGTGAGATCTTTCTGTACTCAATCTCTATGGTTTATCCCAATTTTAGTTTCTATGTAAAAATTCTGTGTCTTTTTTTGATATTATTTCTCTTACTTCTTGACCATTATATCTTAATGGTGTGGGAAAATATTCATGATATTTTTCCTTTCGATCACATTTGCTATTATTTTTTTACTACTTATTTACGAGTATAATTGTCTTGTATAAGTAAGCTCTATCAAATGAGACTGAATTTTAAGCAGAATCGTTTGTGACCCATCTAGATTTTGTTATGAACTTACTTGGAAAGGTAATTTTTGTAGGCTTAGGTAACTATGTTTGTTTGTTTTGATGATGAATGTATTTAATTGATTATGATATTCTAAGTTATTATATTAAAAGTACCTTTGAAAATAAGTATTTAATTATACTAACATGTTTAGTGAGTCTATGCAGTAAAAGGTAAAATTATAAGACTCAAAGTTAAGAAGTTCAATTTGAAAATGGGAAGATAAAATTGAGAAGTGTGGAAGTGTGAACAACTAAATTAAAAAGACAGATGCCTGAACATAATTTGAGAAAGAAAATACAAGGATGTGGTCATCTAGACTAGGGTCATGTTTTAACGTGTGGACGCCCAAACTAGTCGAGGTTGCCCAAACAAGATTCATGTTTTAACATGCGTATGCCCAGATCAAGAAAATGCATAGGCACGGTAATCATGTCTAGATTGATGTTTTAATGTGCGGTCACCAAGACAAAAAAAAGTTTTGAAACAGCAAACATCTGTTCATTCAGAAGCGGATATTCAAACATTGAAATAGACATCTGCGATCGACCGAAACAAGAATGCAGAATACTACTGTGGTAGGCCACATTTAATGTGCAAATGTCCACTGCCTGTTTTGATGTGTCTAACAGGTCTTCAACAGATATATTGCGGATGTTAGGAACCTGACCACCGACACCCGTAGCTCAGACCCATTGGGAAAAAGTGTAAGTAGAGGCACTTTCAAATTGGAAGATAACAAAAAGAAAAACCATATAAAAGTGCTGCTAACTTGATTTTCAACATTTCTCTTGTACTTTTGAGTGCTTAACCTAACTCTCTTGTTCCTTAACTTAAGATTTTACTCTTATGAGAGTTTAGACATTTGAGATTGTATTCCACTGTTCAAAACCTCTACTCATTTTACTTGAGAGATATTTTGTAATGCCTTGAGACATTAAAACCCTTTTCAGCTATATTGCTTTTCAAAATACATCATGCATAAAAATCGTACTTTTAAAATCATGCACAGTAAAAATCTTTAAAATAATTCTCTTTTAAAATCAAAGCTTAGTAGAACTCAACATTTATTAAATATCCTTTCGTACATTTTTAAAACCATGCAGTAGAAGTCTCAAAGAAAACTCATTTAAAATCAAATGTAGTAAAACTCATCATTTAAATAAACAAAAGCATTTATAACGATGTTTCTACTTAAATCTTAACAACAATAAAATAACTTTGAATGAAAAGCTTTATGACTAGTTATTAAAATCATTTTTTTCCTTTAATCATCACCCATACGTCAACTTCGCTTCGACAACACTTTAGTTTCACCCATGAGATTTCCACTTCAACTATGCAATTAATTGTTTCTATCTTCATATTCCTCTATAATTCCACCATTACCTATGTCACAAAGTTCACTTATGAGTCTAACGCTTAGTAAGAGATGTATAACATAAAACATGATTATAAGATACAGCATGTAAAAACCATGTCTTTTCAGTCAACAGTCTTTTTTTCTTTTTCTTTCACTTTACAGTCCAATCATTATGGGTCATTTAGTTTAGAAGAGAGAGTGGCATCATTAGATCCACCTTATGCGAGACAGCTAACTCCAATCCCACCCATAATGACTATTTACGTTTATTCTGTCCGTCTTTTATTATTTCTTATCTTTCTTAAGGAAAACATTTTTCATGAATTCATGTACATACACATAACATAATGTCAATCTAACATGCATGAACATAACAATAAAAATATCCATGATCAACGTTTCAATATGAATAGTATACCAACAATAATCATAACCTCGATTCTTGTCTCAATATGATTAGTAAACAAGCAATAAGCATATCCTCGACCAACGTCTCAAAATAAATAGTAAATAAACAGTAATCAATCAGCAAACATCATATCCTCGAACAACATCTCAATATGAACTGTAAATAAATAGTAAAAAATCGGCAAGCATCATATCATCAAACAATAGCTCGCATGCATCTCATAATAACATCATATTTCTATCCTACCTAGAACTTTGTGTTGCAAGTCAAATGCCAAACACATACAAAACATCACTTAGAATTCTCAAATGGAAGTCTAACTATTCCTACCCCCTTCCATACACTAATTTTTTCTTTAAATAAACAAAGAGTTAGGTAATAGAGAATAACCCTAAACACTACTCACTGTAAAGCGTAACTTCAAAAACTAATAGTGAAGGACCTACGTTGAGAAACTTGAAGGAAAGTTTCACTCGAGAGCTTGAGAGAATGACTCTCATCCTTGGGGTTCTCGGGTGATTAGCGTTTAAACCCAAACCGTAATATTTTTAAAAAAGAAAACCAGAAAGCTTCGCGGGATAAAATGCCACAAAATCACGTCTAAACTTTATCTTTTCCAAAACAGTTTAAGGATCAGTCTGTAGCTTGTAAGTAATCTAGAAAACTAACTTAAATAAAACTTGCCCAAGCTACAACAGATGTGTGAACTGCCGCATCGGACCTCCTCAACAACCTGCTCAACTAATGGCCAACGGCCACATCAGCCCTAAAACTCACATTTTCGGTCTCTAAAAAAACCGTGGACGCCTACACTTATGAGGAAGCCAATGGTACAGTGGAAACTCCAATTTATAGGTTTTTCGTCTGCCACGTGTACTAATTTATTGCTAAAATCCCATCCGTAGATGCTAATGCTCCTGCAAACTGTGAACTCATTAAATCCAACGATGACATTTCACTTCGTCCAAGGCCTGCTATAGACACTAACCAATTTACAGAAGCGAATGCTTTCACTCTAACACTAATAACCGAGACTCGCTAAACCAAACGACACCGTTGTCATCACGTCAAACACTACCACAGACACAAATACAGTCGCGAGAACATGCTAAAATGTAAAAGGATGATGTTCGTAACTTACTTAACGCTCTCAAATGACATTTTTTGCCTCAGTAGAAATTTTTTTTCCTAATCCAATGGTCCACGTTCCTTCTGCCAAACCAAATCCAACAACTCAACATTCTTCCATGCCCAAGCGGCATCAAACGCTCCTGCAAAAAGAACCTTTACTAAATCTAACAGTCTTTGTTCTTTTCGCTAATCTAATCCTACGGTCTAGTAACCTTCCACACTAAAATAACATCAAACACTCTCGCAGAAGTATGTTTTCTTAAATCAAATGATCTATGTTTCTTCTGCTAAACCAATCCAACGCTTCAATGACCTCCTGCATCAAACACTCTCGTAGAGCATCTTCTCCACCCTAATGCATCTGATCCTTCCTACACATATTTCTGTACTTCTAAGACATAAAATATTAAACTAATTCTTCAATCTTTTCTTTAACCGTGAATTATTACACATTATTCTTTACTAATTCTAATATACTCGGTTTTCCTAATTCCTCAATAATTTCTATTTTATTTTATTATCAATTAAATAAAATCTTTTATTTTAATTTTTTTAATTCCATAACTTATTTAATAATTCTAATATTTTTATTTCTTTATTAAAATTCTCCAATTAACAATAATTAATCTATTAAATTCTAAATTATCACATTACTTGATTAAAAATATTTGTATGAAAATTGTGGGTATTACATATTTGAAGAGTGATGCCCTATAACAGTCATTGTAAGGCTTGATTGATGCCTGGAAGATCAATCGATTATAACCGGAAATGTTATTAAAGAAAGAAATCATCAAAGGAGAGCCTTGACGCACAGACGTAGGAAAGGTTGGCTAAACTGCTTTAGGTATTCAATTGTTTGAAAAATTGCAAATTTGAAAAAGTAAAAATAAATTACAAGGTTTTGTGTTGTTTTCTTCTTAGACAGAAGAGAAGAAAAAAACCCTAGAGAACACTAGCCACCACCCCTGATCAAGAGGAAGAAGACATTCCAGCCGCCGTTTAATCACCGAAAAAGAAACGACTACTTGTTCTGATCACACAGAATCACTCCTTTGCTTGCTTGTAGAGAAGCCTTTACCTGTTTCACCAAACAACCGGAGTTGAAGAAGCCGTCTGGCCAGTTGCCAACGCTCCATTGAAAGGCTTCAATCCATTGGGCGCTGAAACTATTTGTTCGATAGTTTTACATCCTCGCCATGAATTAACCTCTATGCTCATTGCTGGTGAGAAAGAAACTTGGACGCTAATTTTCTTTTAGCGTAATAGGACACGCTCAAATGGAGTTGTGCATTTTGTAATCTGCAATGCAGATCTAAAGCCTCAAATGACAGATCTGCGTGAAGATTTCTTTCCACTTTTAGCTTCAATGAACGAGATCCAATCCACACAAAATCGATGCCAAATTAACACCAAACGAGGGCTATCTCCAGAGAATCAAGAAACAAAAATACATTTTTCATAAAAGAACCACGAACAGTGACAAAGAACCGGTTTGGTCCGCTAACCCTCCAAGGTCAAGGGGGCGATTTTTTGGCCACTCCAAGAAGTATATCTCCAAAACAGGATTTTCTAAGTCTTCTACCTCCACTCCACAAGCTCAATAACACAAGGAAATTGCTAGAAGAGGTAGCAAATAACAATCTACTCGAGACCTAACAAGAAGAAGTAGATTGATGGAAGGGATAAAAGTGGCTGAGAGAGAGAGCTCCACGAGTCTTCAAGCACAAGGCCGAAATTCTTCTATTAGGTTTTTCCAAAAGTTCGATTAGGGTTCATTAGAGAGGATAAAATACCTCTATGGAAAATTACAATTTTCAAAAGTACCCTAAACTTCAAATGAAAAAAAATGACCTCAACAATAAAACACACAAAATAATTCCAAGGTTGGATTTTTGTCTCTGTAAATGGGCTGTTTGACATAGCAAGGTTCCAAGGAAAGAAGAAGCATTAGAAAAGGAGTTTGAGTTCAAAAGTTACACACCTTTCTTTGCTGAAGACTCAATCTGTCGATTCCCACCGACCTCCGAGCAGCTTTCGTACGAGATCTCGAGTTGCATATAGGCTATTGAGCTAACTTTTGGAGGGACAAATATAGATATATGTGAGAGTGTGGTGTCCAAAAATCAGCTTTATAGGAGCTCTAGAGAAGAAGTTCTACCATCTCTAACTGGAAGCAGTTGCTAGAAAGTAGCAGCTGCCACCTCCTACTTGCAAGTGAGCTACTTGCTTGAAGTATTCCATTTTCATTGGATCAATTCTTGACCCCTCTTTTGGAGGCACGTCAGCGTGGTATCAAAGCTTGATTGATCTGTGCTTAGATACATTTTTGTGATAAATTACTTGGTATTATGATGACAAGAAGTGGAGCTCAACAAAACAAAAACCTTCAACTAGTCAATCGGTTGCTCCTTAACCACCTCCCATTGTTGAACCATCTTTGCAGTAGCAAATGGACTCTTTTAAAGAAGAGATAAGACTGATGTTACAACAATTTACATTGGCACAGAGGCCCCTACCAAATGCTGACCAACCACAACAAAACCCTCAAACCGTAAGAAGAAGAAATGTAGGTGTTCGAAGACCCCATTTTTATGATGATGATGAATCCAATTTTAATCCAAGAATTTCCACCAAAGATGAGTTGAAGAATGTCAAAGTATCCATCCCTCCTTTCAAAGGGTCCAGCCAAGGTGATGAATTCATGGAATGGATTGAAAAGGTGGAGAAGATTTTTGGGTGTTATGATTATTCCGATGGAGCAAAAATTCAGCTTGTGGCACTTGAGCTTAACGGTTATGCTCACTTGTGGTGGGAGAACCTTAAAGCTCAACGGAGGAGAGATGACATGGAAGAAGCTGATACATGGAGGGAAATGAAAAATTTGATGAAAAAGAAATTTGTGCCACTACATTACCGACAAGAGTTGCGTTATCAAGTGCAAAGTTTGAGACAAGGGTCATTGACAGTTGATGAGTATTTGGCTGAGTTTGAAACTTTGAAGACTCGATGTGGATCAAGTCATAGCAAGGTTCATTAAAGGCCTCCACTGTTATATAGGAGATTGTGGAATTGCAACCACTTGACACCATGGAGGGTGTTATCCAAATGGCCGTGAAGGTGGAGCGGCAAAGATTGAGAAAAGGAAAGGAGGTGGCTACCAAGTTCACCCCTCAAAGAAAGTTTACCTATCCCAAGCCTCAAACCAAAGAGAATGAGAAGATAACAAACTTCAATGGGGCAATTAACAAGGGAGTTACCATCAAAACTGTGGAGGATAAGAAAGTGGTAGGTGGAGTTCCAAAGCTGAGAGCAAGGGACATCCAATGCTTCAAATGTCTCAGACATGGTCACATTGCCTCTCAATGCCCCAATAAACGAGTTATGCTTTTTAGGAAGGCCACAAATGAGTTAATTAGTGAGGATGAAGATGAAGCATCCACCACCCTTGAAGAGGGAGAAGAAGAAGTTGATGTAGCCGAGAGATGCTTGGCACAAGAAGGACCTTTGTTGATGGTGATTCAGAAATCTATAGTTGCTCACACTCGTGGATACAATGAGCAAAGGGAGAATATATTTTTTAGTAGATGCCTAATCAGAGAAAAAGTGTGCTCACTTATCATTGATGGAGGGAGTCGTACAAATGTGGCATCTCAAGAGCTTGTGGACAAATTGAAATTGGAGACCACCATGCACCCGAATCCATACCAATTGAGTTGGTTGAATGACCATGGATTGTTGAATGTGTCCAAGCAAGTGAAGATTGATTTTGCAATTGGGGGTTATGAAGATCAAGCCTTATTTGATGTGGTGCCAATGAATGCAAGCCATATCTTGTTGGGAACACCATGCCAATCCGATCGAAGAGCATTACACGATGGTTACACCAATGAGTACTCACTCGAGCACCAAGGCAAGAATTTCATTTTAATGCATCTTAGTCCAAAGCAATTGGCCAAAGATGAGGAAGCTATGTTGGAGCAAAAGTCCAAGACTAACTTGTTTTTTGTCAAAAAATGATTTGAAGAAGAGCCTTTGTGAAGGAGGGCCGATTGTCCTCATCTTGTTCAAAGAAAGAATGGAGGAGCTACCTCAAGGACTTCCACCCTTTCGAGGGATTGAGCATAGAGTTGATGTTGAGCCCGAAGTAGTTCTTCCAAATCGTCTCGCTTTAGACTAAACTCGGAGAAGGCCAAAGAACTTCAAAAACAGGTTCAAGAACTTCTAGAGAAAGGGTACATTCGAGAATCAATGAGCCCTTGTGATGTTCCTAGCTTGTTGGTACCCAAGAAAGATGGCACTATAAGAATGTGCATTGATAGTAGGGCCATAAATCAGATTACTATTAAGTATCGGTTTCCCATTCCGAGACTAGAAGACATGCTTGATGAACTTAGTGGGGCAGCTATTTTCTCCAAAGTGGATTTGAAGAGTGCTTATCACCAAATCCGAATGCAAGAAAGTGATGAATGGAAGACAGCTTTCAAAACTAGGCATGGTCTTTTTGAATGGTTAGTGATGCCTTTCGGTTTAACAAATGCTCCTAGTGCTTTCATGCGACTAATGAACCATGTGTTGAAGGAGTTCTTGGGAAAATTTATTGTGGTATACTTTGATGACATTCTTGTGTATAGCTTGGATTTGGCTTTGCATGTGAAACATCTACGATTGCTATTTGAAACTTTGAGAAATGAGAAATTATTTGGGAATCTTAAAAAGTGCTCTTTTGCTCAAGAAAGAGTGCATTTCTTAAGATTCATACTTTCGAAAGATAGCATGGAGGTGGATGAAGCCAAAGTGGTCGCCATTAAGGATTGGTCGATTCCAAGGAGTATTTCGAATGTGATGAGTTTTCATGGATTAGCCTCTTTCTATAGCAGGTTCATTCAAAACTTTAGCACCCTCATGGCTCCCATGACTGATTGTAAAAAGAAAGGGTGAGAATTCCAATGGAGTGAAGCATGTCAAAGAGTTTTGAAGACATCAAGCAAAAATTGTGCCGAGCTCCCATCCTTCGACTACCCGATTTCAGTAAGGTGTTTGAATTAGAATATGATGCTTCGTGTTTAGGGATTGGTGCTGTCCCAAAGCAAGAAGACAAGCCAATTGCCTTTTTTAGTGAAAAGTTTAAGGGTGCCACACTCAACTACTTAACCTATGACAAAGAGTTCCATGCAGTTATCCGAGCATTGGAGGTATGGCAACACCATTTGCTTCCTAAAGAGTTTGTTATTCACTCTAACCAGCAAGCTTTGAGGCACCTCAAGAGTCGAAACAAGTTGAATAGAAGACATGCAAAGTGGCTTGAGTTTCTTGAACGGTTTCCCCAAGTGATAAAGTCCAAGACTCTAAATGTCCACAATCTGAAAATTGGCAATCGGCTAGATGACAATTTTGACCACCAAAATTAGAACAGAGATAAATCCGCGTGCATAAAGAATTAAGGCCCCAAATTTTTAGGGTCAATAATCAGTATATCAAGAAATAATGACTCCAAAAATCAGCTTCAAATTCGTTAAGAACAACAGGTTATGTTCCAGAGAAGATTAGACTCGGAATAGGGTTTTAAATTTTGGGTTTGGAGCAACAATATTAGAACGATGATAACTTCACCTGCATACGCCCTTTAAGCCTCAAATTTATAGATTTAGTATCTAACAACTAAGGCAACAACACTCTCAAATCTTGGCTTCAAAGATCATGCACACACGGAGTTGTGCGTGATGCAATCCAAGATGCAAAACTGGAATCACAACTAACAGATTTGCAGCATAGATTATATTCCTTTTTTAGCACCAATAAATGATATCCAATCCCAACAAAATCTATACCAAACAACACAAGCTGAACCAGCAGACAAGAAAACCAGCTAGGTTCGCTAACCCTCCAACATAAGGGGGCAATTGATTCGGCTACTTCAAGAAATAGCTCTCCCAACCGGGTTTTGCTAAAGTCTTCTATCTCCCCTCCTCGAGCACAAAAACACAAGGGGGTTGCTAAAAGAGATAGCAAACAACATTCTTCCCAAGACTTAGCAAGAACAAGAAGATTGTTGGAAAAAGATGAGTTAGCCGAGAGATTTTCCTCCACAAGTCTCACAAAGCACCAAGCTATGATTTTTTTATTAGGGTTTCAAAAATTCCATACAAAGTTCCATTAGAGGGGACTAAATACCCTCTAATGATAATACAAAAAGAAATGACCAAATTGCCCTTGAAAATACAAAATGAGGGCATGAGGGTCACCTCTATTCCTACAATCACAAAACATTCTAAATTTCTCAAAATTAAACTCAAACTAGCCATCTATCAATTAAAACATCTAAAGACATAAGTTAAATATGGAAACTTCAATAAAATGCTCCAAATTGACCTTGTTACATTCGGCCAATATAAGCTCCTCCAATCTGGGACGGTGTGAATCTAGCCGATTAGATTTGCATGGCTCCATGTGAAAACATATTGAGTAACGTCCTATTCTCCAAGCAAGACTTCTTTTCACAATATCTATTAATGTAACATTTCCTGCAAAATAATAGCTAATTAATTAAACACCAAATCTCATGGCACAAAGGGTCGTGAGATAGGATTTCTAGGACAGATCACCAAGGAGGGGAGATTGTGGCAACTCGCCCTATGAAGGTCAGGGAAGGTTCAGGTGTAGGTCTGGCCCACATCAGTAGGGGTGCATAATCCCACATCACTTGGGATAGTAGAAAATACATGGTTTATAAGTAAGGTTCCCCTTCCCTACCTAGTACAATGCATTTTGGTATAACCCCAAGAACAAAACCGTGCGGGCCTCTGGCCAAAGCAGACAATATTGTACTGGGAGCACTAGGGGACGTTACACTCTTAGTCCTAGTTTTTCAATTATTTGCTTATAGATGTAGACAATGATTTAGGCAAGGGATGAACGTTCATTTTCAATTGACAAAAAGGGTTGATGCTTGCTATCAAAAAATTTGCACAGTCAGCTAAGCACTGGTTCTGTCCTGACTTATAGACAAGCCTAACTAAAATGTTGGGTCCAGTAACCTAATTGTAATTTCCAAAATTTTCATAGAGCTAAACGCATGACTTAAATGATAATTCTAGGGTTTTTTGAGCTAAAATGGACTATTAAGGTATTGACCATGAGGAACAGATTTGGATAAAGTGAACTTTGATATGTGGATTATTTGGCTTAAAGGAAGAATTAAGGTTATTGGAAAATTATTCAGTGATTTAGAACTGGATTAGCAGTGGAATTGGAGGTGACAGATAAAAGTTTTTGTTAAGGTATTGTCACGACCCAGAAGGGGGCCGAACAGAAACGCTGGGCCAAATGACCCGGTCTTCGTAGAAGACCCGATCGTCCCGCCCAAGGCTTGATAAATTATTGCGGAAGACTTGTGTAATTACCTAGCCGCGACCCACTTGTGATGGGTCACAGTCCATATAGTGATTACGAGAATAATTAATATTGCAGAAATGATAAACTTTAAAGTCCAAATGATATTGTGCATACAACCTAGGAAATCCAACAACCAAGTTAAATATTTTTACAATCATCCAAATTAAAAATAATTAGTCGTCTATTGTTACGCTTACTGATGGATAAGAGTTTAACTAAAGTATTGAAAGAAATGAAACAAAGTCTTCAGTCTGATCCGTGCAAGTCTAGTTAATCTTCTCTTTACCTGGAGTGGTGGGAGTCCTGGGGTGAGTGACTAGCTCAGTATGAAATTTATACTAAATACTATGCATGTGTAAAACTTGTTTTACCTTTTCTTAAAAACCATGAGTTTCGGGGAACCATACACATTTTAATAAAACATTGAAATCATTTTCGTCTCAAGGAAATCAGACCCAAAGCCTCCGACGAGGTTTAAGAAAACATGGTTGTATATATAAACAACTATAGGTTTAAATACTCTCGTCGTGTTTTATACCAGAAATCGTAGTCCGTGAAAAAGAAGGGTCACTCAAGTACTCCTCCAAACAAACGCATAGAAAGGCGGCCCTTAACGCAAGCAACACCTCATGAGGCAGGAGGAAGAAAAATGACGGCAGTCCATAGACCAGGTCCGTCATCCGGGTGGCCTGCGAGCATGCTCTGCGAGATTATACCCGTAAAAAAACACCCTGATCAGGTTTAGGGATTTGCAACCCACGGAAGCAGTCAACACCTTCCCAAAATCTCCTATTTCACACAGCGCGCAAACGAAACATCTCCACGTAGCAAGAGATGTATTAGGGGTGTCCCCTTGAGACTTTGACGCCGAGACCGTATAAAGTGCCAGGAGGATTCAGCCCAAACAGTTTATAATCATCATATAAAAACATGAATCCAATGTACAAAAGTAAACGTGTAAAACTTTTGTACATATATAGTATGAAAAGCTGGCGTGCTGTCGAACATATATAGTATGAAAAGCTGGCGTGCTGTCGAACAGTACCTGTCAGGTTTTTCATGTGTGGTATTCCACAAAATAGGGTTTTATTTTGAAAACTATGCAATGCAATGCAAGCAACTAAGTATAAAGCCCCTACCTCATTAGCGGTCCTTCCTCGTATACGAAGGAGCAGCAATCGTAGGTACTGGCTCAAAGTCCTCAAACTCGCTCGAGCCTACAACACGTCAAATATGGGAAAATCTCATAAATACATCTCGATGATGGAGTAATAGGATCCTATACCAGAATTAAGTTTAACGCCTATCAACACTCTATTTATCATTTTTATAGAACTTCAACCCACTAATTAACAAATCCCCAACATCATACTCTTAAACAGTGAACAACATCTCCTTCAATAGTTTTCACATCACTCAGCATATTCTCAGATTACCAGGCAGTGTCATCTATCAACTCTTAACAAATAAACGATGAGCATAACACAACTACAACCAGCAGCACATAAATCCACATTTCTATCAAGACAGCTACAAACAGAACCCTTCTCATCAATCAACTATAGCCCCATCCTCATTATCCTATCAGAGAAACCCAATAAAGTGCTTCCAAACCATAACTGAAATATAAAAAGGACATCCAAGAATCTGAGTTCTCATTCCAGAGCATGAATCCTAAATTTTAGCTATCAAAATAGTAACCAAAACATCACAACTATCTTATAAGTGGACTGCAGCAAAACAGGCAACAAATCACCTATATCAACAACTCATCCTCGGTTTCTTTTCATCATTAATGGCAATTACACAACATAAATCAGTTATCAACTTAGCATCCGTTTTTCATGGCATCCAAAACAATGGGTAACTAAACATAACTATATTTCCAACCAAAATCCAAACAGAATATTATGAATCTATAGCTAACATCATAATAGCCACACATACAGAACCCATCTAGAAATCGAAGCTGAACTGTAATATCAAACAGGGACCAAAGTTCGTTACTCTCGGGCGTTCTTAACAAAACAGCAAGTGAACCAACAATATCCAAAACCAAACGCATCAAAACAGAGTCGATTCCATCAATGAAAACCAAACCAACAGAACGTAGACAAACGTAAATAACAGCAGAAATCTCTCATAGAATGCAGAACAGAACCTGGTGTTCTGCATTACTCACCGGAGTTTCAAAATCGGTGAAGACGGAACTCCGCCGTTCCGTTAGTCGACGTCCAGAGTGCTTGGCTCGGTCGGGATGCCTTCGGTCGGAGCTCAGAACGCCAAAGACGTTCGTCCCTGTCTCGGCCAGTCTTGACTCGCAGCCTCCTCGGACAAAATCGTCCCTGTCTCGCAGCCTGCTTGCAGTCCCTGTCGTCGTCGTCTGGAGCCGACCGCTTCTGCACAGAGCTCGCCGGTCATTGCTCGTCGCTGAAGCTCGGCCCTCCCGCGGTTCGTCTCTCCCAGTCGGCTGCCCTAACCCTCTTCCTTCGATTTTTCCAGCACAAAATGAGGGGGAAATTTCCCTCTCTTAACCTTTTTTTTTCATTTAAAACCTTGATCTTTCTTGCCCAATATACTCATTATCTTTCTCTTCGTGTAACTTCATGAATGTTCCACGCATAACCATATTGGCCGAACATTAAAATATTACTTCTCAATTCCCGACTTATTTCTTATATCACGTGAAATTAATAAAAATTTGATTTAATTCACCAACTTTGTTCCTCAACAATTTTTTTCTTTCATTCGGTTATTTTCCAATGTCACAGCTTTGACCAATCAACCAATTGTACACGTGGTCACTCCACGACAATCCAAGTCAAATTTCCAACGCTGTGATCCAACTTTAGCGCGAAAAATTCACACATGAAATTCAATCTCTTGAAAATTCTCGGGTTTCATAGGTATTGTTAAAAGAAAATATACTTAAATATATTTGAATGTAGTATGGATATAGTAAAGATTGAAATGTTGAGAGTAATAAGGTCCTTAACATTTATTGGAAATTAACTTTGATAAAGGTGAAGGAAGAATAGTGGAGCATATAATATAAGTTGGTTTAGATGATATAGATGTTCATATATATATATGGATTTAGTGCATATTGATTTGGAGAAAGTGAAGTTGCATGGAAGATATTACAATTACAATTAAGACCTATGGTTGCAATGCATATATTCATATATTTATATCACGTTAAAGAATAATGTTTATATATGTATATTCTGGAGAAAGAAGCTTGCAATCAATCGATTTGGAGTGGTGGTTGTTCGCCCAAGGATGCGATCGTCCGGCTCGATCGTCCGACAATATGAAACAACAAAATTCACAGCTGATCGATGGACTTGCGATCGATCGGCCAAAGATGAAGCGATCGACCACGAAACTGGAGATTCACCTGGTTATGAAAATGCATCACTAGATGCTTCTAGAGTTGGCGTTTTATGTGTCTGGATAATGGAAAGTCCATTCTTTTGGTCTTCTGTCTTCACGCGGACACTGAAGAGTCATGGTTTGTGGCCTATAAATAGTGAAGCGTGGAGTGGAGAATCACGAAGAAGGAAATCTATGGGGAACCTCTACCGAAATGTTGAGAGAAATTGTGAGGAGATGCTGTGAAGTTTTGGAAAGTTTGAGGATGTGTTTGTGAGTGAAGGTTTGCAGAGAGGTACAAATGTGGTGATAGAAAGCGTGTGGGTTGCTAGGCGCTTCTAGAATTTTTGGAGAATGAGCTTTTGGAGTTTGCAATTGTGAGTGAATGGTTGGCAAAGGTTTAGAGAAAGAGACAGAAGGAGAAAGTGAGGCCGAGAGGATATTGTAAAGGAACAGGGAGAAAATTAGTTGCTGGAAGCAGATTGGTTTCTGTTTCTCTAATGCTTTGGGTAAGCTATGTTCTTCTATGAATTGATTTTGGTTATTGGATTAGTATTTTTGTTGGAATCGTTTTTGATAGAGTTAAAAAATGAATTTTTTTATTATCTGGAAATGCTCTTGGACAGCCTCCAACGTCTTCTTACAACTGAAATGACTAGCTAGTCCAACGCAATGAGCCTCCAAAATAAGAGTATCCCAAAGGCTACAAATAGGGATGCATATCTTACCTCCTTTGAAAAGAAGTCCTCCCTCCAAATAGAAAAGCAATTCGGGCCTATCCATACAATTCTAATAGATGCTTCCAAAGTCTGAATCATTAGCATACAACTCCTTTATCCAGTTAAATCCAAAGAGTCGTGCACTAAGTTCCGTTATTAACACAAACCATCTAGAAAGGGCATCGGAAACTTGATTGGTTTCCCCTTTCTTATACTTGATGATATACGAGTAGCACTCTAAGAATTCCAACCATTTGCCATGACAATGATTTAACTTTCCCCGACTATGAATGTGCTTCAAAGCCTAATGGTTGGATTGTATAATAAACTCTTTTGACAATAGATAGTGTTGCCATATTTCAAGTGCTCGAATGACCGCATAGAACTCTTTATCATAAGTTGAATAATTTAGAGTAGGCCCCTTTAATTTCTTGCTAAAATATGCAACCAGCTTGCCCTCTTGCATGAGTATAGCACCGATACCCAAACCTGAGGTATCACATTCAACTTCGAACACTTTAGCAAAGTCCAGAAGTACTAATAGATGAGCGTTGCACAACTTTTCTTTGATTGAGTCAAAACTAGATTGGCAAGTCGAAGTCCAAACAAACTCTTTTCTCTTCTTTGTACAGTCAATGATAGGGGCCATGATAGAGGTGAACCCTTTAATAAAGAGCCAATAAAAAGAGGCAAGGCCGTGAAAACTACGCACCTCCGAGACATTCTTCAGAATAGGTCATTCCTTAATTGCTTCAATCTTTGCATTGTCCACTTCCGTGCCTTCTTTAGTAATAATAAATCTCAGGAAGTACACTCGGTACTGGACAAAGGAGCACTTTTTAAGATTACCGAATAATTGAGCTGATCGGAGAGTCTCAAACAATAATTGCAAGTGATCAATATGAGCTGAAAGATCAGAATGGCAAATAAGAATATCGTCGAAATAATAAAATTTCCCATAAAGTCTCGAAGGAGGAGGTGCATCACTTGCATGAAAGTGCTCGGGGCATTAGATAATTCGAAAGGCATAACCATCCATTCGTAGAGGCCATATTTTGTTTTAAACACTGTTTTCCATTCATCTCCCTCTCGCATACGGATTTGGTGATAGCCACTTTTAAGATCAACTTTGAAAAAGATAGTGGCACCACTGAGTCAATCAAGCATGTCTTCAAGGCAGGTAATAAGGAATCGGTATTTCATGGTGATTTGGTTAATAGCTCTACTATCAACACACATATGCATAGAGCCATCCTTCTTAGGAACCAATAACGAGGGAACCGCAAATGGACTGAGAGACTCTCTAATATATCCTTTATCAAGTAATTCAGTGACCTGCCTGTGTTACTCCTTTGATTCTTCAAGATTTAGCCTTATGATGGTCGATTCGGTAAGATAGCCCCCGGTACAAGATCAATCTGATGTTCAATATCCCTCAAAGGTGGTAATCCTTGAGGTAACTCTTCAAGAAATACATCCTCAAATTCCCCAAGTAACTTCGAAACCGATTCGGGAATAGATCCCAATTCCTCCATTCTCTCTCTGAATAACATCAAAATTATCGAACCAGCTTGTAGCAAGGACCTCTTAAGTTCCTTTTTGGATAAGATTAGGGAAGTCTCAGCCCTTCCCTTGTTCATGCTTTCATAATCTTTAGCAATTTTTTTCTGGGCTAAGAGGTGCCAAATTAATCGTCTTCCCTTTGAACTTCAGAGAGTAGAAGTTTGTGAAACCATCATGGATCATCTTTCTATCATATTGCCATGGTCTCCCTAGTAGTAAGTGGCTTGCATTCATTGGAACCACATCAAACAGTGCCTCATCTTTGTAGCCTCCGATAGCAAAAGTCAACCGAACTTGTTTGGTTACCCTAATCGGGTCCTTGTCATTCAACCAATTTAGTTTGTAAGGATTGGGATGGAGAGTGGTTTTGATCCCCAATTTTTCAATAACGTCCGTGGATACAACATTCGTACAACTTCCACCATCAATAATCAACGAGCAAAGCTTCCCTTTTACTTGAAAACAAGTGTGGAAAATAGTTTCTCGTTGTAATTCCTCATCTCGATTTTGAATGGCCATGGATCGTTTCATTACTACAAGTAACGGACCCTCTTGTGCATAAAAAGTTTCTTCCTTGGATTCTTCAATAAGGGAAGAGGCTACTTCTTCTTCATCCTCACTTACCACTTCATTAGTTTCCCCCGTTAAAATCATTACTCTTTTATTCAGACATTGGGAAGCAATATGACCAAACCCCAAACACTTGAAACATTTTACGTCCCGAGATCTTGTTTGGTAGTGTCATTAAATGTCTTTTATCATCATTAGGCTTCATGGCATTAGCCTTATCATCAAATTTTGAAATCGGCTTTTGTGGGGTGTTGGACTTTTGAAATGTCCGATTTGTAGTCTCCTTTATTCTCCTCTTCTTTTGTCGTTCAATCTTTAACGCAAGTTGTACCACATCATCCATGGAGTTGTAAGGTTGAAGCTCTACTAGGTCCCCGATGTCCCATTGTAAGCCCTTAATAAATCTCGCAATACTTTGCTCCTTCGGCTCATCATTAGAACACCGAATTTTAAGACTATAAAATTTGGTTAAATTGTCTTCTACTGAGGATGACCCTTGCCTCAAATTTTGTAATTGAAGGAAAAGCTCCTGCTTGTAATGGGGAGGCACAAAACGTTTTTGCATTAATTCTTTCATGGTTGACCATCTTCTAATTTCATCATAACCATCTCTTCTTTGTTGAGCTTTTGTATCTTCCCACCATAGTATGGCATAACCAGTTAGTTCTAATGTGACCATTTCAAGCTTGGTCTTCTCGGAAAAATCATGACAATAAAAAATCCGATCCACTTTCTCAACCCACTCGAGGAAGTCACTACCATGGCTAGAACCTTTAAATGGAGGGATGGTTGCCTTTACATGTCTCATCTCATTACGATAAGAAGATCTCCTCCTTGGACTATAAGAGAAATCCTCCTCAGTTGCATAATGGTCCTCTTCGTCAAAACAAGCCATACGGTCTCGGAATTCTCTCGACGTACTCAATCTTCGTCTAGGACCCAGTGTCCTTGGGTCCCTAACCTGCTCATAATTGGTCTCTTCACGGTCTTGTTGCAATCTTTGAAAAGCCTCTTTCATCTCTTCATATTGAGCTTGTAATTTTTTCTCAAATCGGGTGGGCTCCATCTCGGTTGATGGTGATTCTTTCAACTCCGCTATCCTACCCCGTTGGTAGTTCACACCACTTCTTGTGCTCATAATAGACAACTAATTAAGCACAATAAAAAAAAAACATGAGCTAGCCTTTGATACCAAATGATAGAGTCCTAGACTCTTTGGTGGTCAACAACTCCAATCGACCAAGATTAAGAAAACCAATCTGGTCTTCAAAATTCAAATAAGTGTAACTCCCGAAGCTTAAAGAATTCGAAACTGAAATTTGCAGGGGTTCACACCAACATTCCAGAAAGCAACATATCAACAATTTAGATTTAAACTTGTTCTAAATACGGAGATATGCCTTGATGAAATTAACCCTCAAATTAGGGTTTTCTAGCCAGATTCTAGCAACTAGAAATTACACGACAAAATCTCGACTTGCATATATCCAATCAATGCCAAATTTGGAGGGTCAACATCTAACATCCCAAAATTATCTCTGCCAAAAATGAGCTTCATCCAATAATTATAAACATAGCAAAACGCAACTACAAAACGAAGCAGAGTCTGTCCAGCGCAAAAACAGAATCTCGACCAAAATATATTTTCTTCCAAAACAAAGATTACCACATCCAAATCTCAACAAAATCCCACCTAATCTAGAACAACACAAATATAGATCAATAACTTCAAGAAATCGAAACACTTTTTCAATAGATAGTATGAGAATTAAGTAACAAACCAAAGGAGTCCGCTAAACCTCCAACACTAGAGGGGCAACTAGTTCGCCCAACACCGAGGAAGACTCTCTCCAATGGGGGATGCTAGTTCTTCTACCTCCACAACACAAGAACCACCATACAAGGAGGAGGAGCAGGAAGAGATAGCAAAAAGTCGACTCACTTGAGACCTAGCATGAACAAGTGAGGAGACATTGAAGAATGGAGATGGCTGAAGTGGGGATCTTCGCGGGTCTTCACGCAAGAACAAGAAACAAGTCTTCTTTAGGGTTTTCCAAATTGTCTTTCATCTTGCATTAGGAGGTACTAAGTACCCCTAATGGCCTTGCAAAAGAAAAGGACAAAAATGTCCTTGGACATACAAAACAATGGACATGAGGGCCTAGTTTGCATGCAAACTGAGCACCTCCCAAAATTACACCCAAAATTCTAGAAAATGCAAAAGTAAAAATTCCAGACATAATCCAGTATCTAAAACATAGAAGTTGACGTAATAATTCCTCAAATAACCTTCAAAGCTTCGATTTAGTGTAGCTCCTCCAAGGCGGGAAATTAATTAGTCAATCGATTGACGTTGCATGGTTCCACGTGAGAACGTGAAATGGAGCTCCTTTGTCATCGTGCGATGTCTCCTCCGAAAAATCCCATAACTTGTTATGATCTGCAAAATAATAGCGAGTTAGAAAAGAAACGAGCTTCTTAGCTCAAGAATGTGTGATTGGTCCACGGGACACATCAAGAGTTGTATGTGTATTACATGTTTTATGTTTATACCGCTTACTAAGTTTTAGGCTCATAGTTAGGTCCTATGATGTAGGTAAGGAGCCAATGATTGGATAATGCTGATGAAGGACGTAGCTGATGGAGTATTGTCCGGTGTTTGTACTGTTGGCGACATTGACTTTGTGGGTTATGGCTCAAATACTTTCATGTATTATTGGCTTTAAATGATTTTAAATAAATGTTTTATCGATGCTTGTATAAATAGTTTTTAAACTACTAGTTTATGGTATTTATTTGGTTAAGATTTCCGTTGTATGTTTACTCTATTTTTCCCTCATGAGTGTTTTTAAACGGAAGAAAATTTTTATACGGAAAAAGTTACGTAATGTTATACCGATCCGCGGAGATGACTAGACCACCTAGCCCAAGGCTAGGTTATCAACAGAAGATTTTTATGTTTAAGCATAGCCCAAGGAATATGGGCCAAAGTCCGTATAGCAATCACGAGAACAATAGTGCATAAAAAGTAATAAAATAGGAAATACTGTGCAATAAATCCCAACCATCAGATACAAGTTTATAATGACCAACAAAATATCCTTACCAGAAAATAAGTTCAAACAAGCCAAGGTAATCAGAAATAGAGGAAGAACTCCAACATTAGAAGTCCTAGCTGCTCTTGCCTTTACCTGGTGTGGGGAGAAGTCATTGGGGTAAGTGACTAACTAAGTAAGAAAATCTAGATTAAATAAAATGCATGATAAAATAGTTTTTATATTTTTCTCAAAAACCAAAGTTCATGCTTCTTTTAATCGTACATGAATTTTTAAATCACTTTAAAATCTCTTCATCATTTTTTCAAGCAGACTTGTGGGCCATCGATGAGGCTTTTATCAAACAACGTTGTATACATAGACAACTATATCACAAAGAAAGGCCTACGTCATTTTTCATTTAAAAACATCATCAGTGAAAAAAGATGGTTAGGCAGAGACCCATCCAGCAACTAACATACAAAGGTGGTAATCAATCAATTTGCAACACCTCATGAGTTAGAAAAAAAAGGTGTCTGTGGTCTGTTGACCAAGCGGTGACACTGTCCATAATATGTAATTATGGATAACATTGTCGGTGATGGATTGCTCCTCAATTAGGTATCTGCTCGATCCAAATTGACAAGGGTTGCCAGAGAGTAGAGGTACGAGCTATCACGCCAACTATTAAATGGCAAGGTACTTACCAAGAAAAACTTAGTGACTAACAATCTTCCAATCCGTGTGACTAAACACCTTGATCAGGTTTAAGGATTTGAAACCCAAGAGGTGCATCATCACCGCCCTATTATATATTTCAATTTTCAGGATTCGTAACCCAAAGATATATCCCCAATGCCCTATTACCCATTTTGCAGATGCAAACAAACAATCTTCATACAATAGAAGATGGCACGTGATAACCTCGCGATGCTTTAGTGCCAAGACTGTCCAAAGTATCAAGAGGATTCATCCGACCAATATCTACAGATAACCAAAATAGTATACCATGTACGAAAAAGAAAACGTGAGAAAACATACATACGTATATGTAAAAATAGACATACTATCAAAATAGTTCCCATTGGGTTTCATATGTTGCAACCCATAAAATATTAGTTAGAAATCCATGATAAAATGGAGTGCATAAGGTATAAAAATCTTTACATTTTCGACGATCTATCTTAGCGATTGGAGCAACCGCTTCTTCGGGAATAGATTCAAAGTCCCTAAAATTATCTGATCCTATATCATAAAAAATCAAAGAATTCCCATTAACAAAATGAATAGGAAAAATGGGAGGGTCAAAAACTGGGATTGGGAACCTAAACTGGATGAATCAGTAAAAAAAATAGGGGGACAAAGTGTTCTTAGAAATATGGTAGTGCATTTGCGGATGAGGAATAGTGCATTTACGGACGCAAAATCATGCATCTACGGGGACTTTCATGCAAATCTGGGAACAGGCAATAGTGCCCAACCTTCAGCAGCATTGTACAACGTGAAAAGTCCATGACAATTTTATTGTTTCGCAGTCACGTGTAGATCACGTGGTCACTTGAACTCATTCCGCCAAAAAACAAGGATCTTTTTGCTCTAGAACGGGGGCTCGTTCTGAGTTGCTCTACAGCAGAATGAAGGTCCTTCTAGTTTGCTCCCCTGTGGAATGAAGGTTCTTTCGGTTCACTCCTCTATGGAACAAAGGTCCATCCAGTTTGCTCCCCTGCAGAACAAAGGTCCTTCTGGTTTGGTTCTCTATGAAAATGAAAGTCTCCCTATTGAGGAGCAAGCTTTCAACCTGTTGTTGTCTGACTCTCTAGCAACTTCTCTCTCCAACAGACAATCCTTAAACCATCCACCACGGATTCTCGACACATCGCCTAGATTGTAATACCCCGATACTGATTTTCCCGAGTATGCAGTGTAATCAAACTTGGAAATAATTACATATTATATTGCTTGTCCTTACTTGTTTATTTATGACATGTATTTCTGGAGAAAGGTTACGGGTAAAAAGTCAAGTAGGGAAATGTGAGAAAAACGTTGTCCAGTGCATTTTTGGACGCCTGCGGAGGAGTCATGCTGTCCGCAAATGCTTGGAACGTCGCCTCGCGCATGGGGACTACTCAGGATGTGATTTCGCATCTAACTTCACTGTACCATGGAGTTGCGGATGAGTCCGGATGCGAAGGGTGGTGTCCAAATTAAATCTATAAAAATCCTGCGAACTCTCACACACTTACGGACAAGTCCGCACGAGGATAGGTCTCCTATGATTTGAATCTGTCCAAACTATGGGCATATGCAGATGCTCACGGACGCTACTTGCAGACTCTGAATGGCGTCTGAATGTCAACTGTGAACGATATGGACAAAGGGTGGGGACGCCATTTCTTGTCTGTGACCACAATTTGGCCTGTAGATTTTATGACTGTGGACGAGATCAAGGCGTCCGCACTCGTCCAAAATATTACAGCTCAGCGAAAATCTAGGGATTCAAAATTAGATCATTTGTGGTGTAGTTCTTAACTACGCAATCTCTCGCAATCAAAACGCTTCCAGACTAGTGAAACGCCCTCTAGCTGCAGCTCCAACTCGATGTAGCCACGCCGACCTCCCTCTCCAACCTCATGATGACCATTAAGGATGAATGAGATAGACTCTATGTTTTATTCGAAGTTTCACTTGGAAAATTATTGGTTGTGGTTTTCTTTACATTCTGAGATGCTTACTCCTTTGTGGTTTCCTTTACATCCCGAGTATGCGTACTCTTTTTTTGTTCTGTCCGTGATTTTCAAGCATGTTAACTAGTTATTTCGCTTTTACATTCAAGCATGAAATTCAACCATTACTCTTTTAACCTTAAGTGTGGTAATTAATCCTTACGTGTATGCAAATCAACTATCATTTGTATGTTTATTAGCTGCTAATTTGTCGAACTCGCCAATTACTTGTTAAGCATGCTAATGACTCATTTACTTTCCAACCCTGTTCGCGAGCATATTCATTGACTATTAGTAGTCGAGTACATTAAATTACATATTCATGTTCAATTGTAATCTCTTATATGTTAATAAACTATTAGCCTTCAAGTTTCGAGCTTATGAATTTACTCTTGCTTAAATTATCCTCACTCGCATGACTTCAAGTATGTTGACCATGCATTCTTGAAAATTTTCAAGCATGTTAGTTTGCTCTTACTTGTTAAACTTCAACATGTTAATTAATCATTCTTGTTAAGCTTCAAACATATAAATTAATTAGTACTTACGCATGCTAGTCCAATTCTGTGATACTTGCTAGAATTATTGTCTCTTGCCATTTCGATATACGATTCTACTATATGATTTACTATCTTTAAATTCCGTCATTTACTTATTGAATTGTTATTCCTTTAAACTACTTATGTGACTTTCCATACTTGCACTTTAAATTATTGTTATTTACTTTCTGTATATGCTTTAACTGTGTTTTCTCACGCATCATGGAATAGAAACCAATAGGGAGTACCACCTTGGGGTGGCACTCTCATACATTGAGTGAGGAAAAATGTTAAGATGGTAAGGGTTTCTATGGTCTGGTAGCTTAGTCCGGCAGAGAAACAAAAGGAAAAGAAGAAAAAGGGAGTTGGGGGGCGGATGGATAGCGTATCATTTCTGCGGTTAGGCGAAGCCCCCTACCTTGTCGGGAATGGGGACCTAGTCGCAAGTAGAAGGTTAGATACGGTCAACTATTCCTTCCCTTATGAACCCTCCAATCTTCAGCTCGATGTACGAGTGACAAATGAATTCATGAACGAACGTAATGAAATGGTTGGTTTGGGTGGCCCCTATTCCATAAAGAATTAAAGAGAGGCATAACATAAGCATAAACCCCATATCCTTTACTAGGCTATTGGCTCATGTCCTTACTTGTGGTGTAGGTAACAAGATGGTAGTACTAGGAGTGGAAGAAGAAGCCTTCCCTATGGAGCCTCTGGAGTCTCCAGAGGTGATGCGACTAGAGTAGACTAATGGTTCAAGGGAAGAAGAAGAATATGTTTTGTAAGGGTTAGACAGAGAATACCTTTTTGTAAAAATATCAACTATGATCCTCAACTCATATTTTTAATATGTGATGCTTTTAACCTTGAATCATTCTCGTTTAGTACATGTTTGAATAAATACTTTTTATTTCGCCTTCGCTATGTTTTACAAACATATTCAAAGATTTTAGTCTCCCATGACTTAAGCAAGATTTAAGAAAAATGTCGTGGCAATGAGATTTTAACAAGCACTCTGATATGATTTTAAATCCTTTTCTTTGGAAAATTAATTATAACAAAAGATTTTCAAATTAACGGGCTTTTAAGAAAGAAAAAAAGGTAAAGATAGAAATTTTGGTCGTTACAGTTGGTATCAGAGCCAGTCTACTCTTGTGCGTTTCACTACGGTTATCCCAAACTCGTCGGGCAAGGCCCCTCTTACTGTAAGTTTTTTTTTTCCTTAATGTTATAGAAACACACACTTGAATTAATTAGCCATAGTGTAGAAGTGTATATAGAATTGATATCCATAGCGTAGGGGTGTATATATAATTGATATGGTAGATGAAATTGAAAAAATGTTTCCTTTGTAATTTCATTTTTTTAAATTTATTTCCTTACCTTATGAGGTGGACTCGTAGGAATCTATAGATGGCTAGAAGAGGAAGGGGAAATATACCTGTTAATGAGGATGGGCCCAAAGCGCCCAATCCACAGGAAGATCCCATCCAAGACGAGGCTCTCGAGCGTATAGCATTAGTCGTTGAGCAGCAGTCCCAACAAATGGAATGACAGACTCAATTCATGGAGCAACACTTCCGCTTCATGGAGAGGTTTATGGGACAGGATAGATTCATGGGACAAGACCCCAAAAATGGAAACAGGAATCAACGACCTGTTAAGATTCAACCAATGCAACCAATTCAGCCGGTTTATAGAGAGGCGGGGTGAGAAAAATTTCAAAAGCTTAAGCCACCCTACTTCAACGGGGATGTCTCTTACATTTCGGGCATTGAGGAGTAGTTGCTCCCGGTGGAAGATAAGTTTCTTTATGCAAATATTGGTGAGACAAAAAAAGTCAAATTTTTCGCATACTATCTATCCCACAAGGCACTTTTTGGTGGGATACCATTAAGGCCTCCCGCGATGTGATGGCTCTCACTTAGAAGGATTTCAAGGACCTCTTCAATGGCAAATACTTCAACCATACAGTTCGCACTCAGAAACTGACGAAGTTCATGCGTGTGCGTCAGATGGGCACCGTGGCTGAATATGCCCAGCGGTTTGAGGCCCTATCTCACTATGCCCCGCATCTAATGGCAACGAAGGAACACAAGGTACAACATTTTGTACAAGGGCTAAACTTTGAAGTTCAAGAGGGTGTGATCGGGGCTGGCACCGAGCGTGTCACCTATTCCACGATGGTGTCAAGGGCGTTGGTCGTAGAAGGGGTGAGGAGGCAGAGAGAGGCTACCCAAAGAGCATGGAAGTCTACCCTTACTCAACAGGCAAGGAGTGGGCCCCCAACAGGCCCGGAAGTCAAAAGATCTTTGGAAACCAAAGTCCAGAAAGGGCCAGACAAAAGGCCGGTGATGCAAGCATCTAATGGCCCTCAACCCAATGCCTATCCAAAATGTCAGAAGGTGCACCGAGGTGAATGCCTGGCTGGTTCAAAAAGATGCTACGCTTGTGGGAAGCCAGGGCATAGAGCCAGAAGTTGCCCAACCCGACCCACAGGACCTAGATTGGTGGCCCCATGAGTTTTCGCCATGTATGGGGCAGAGGACGACGGTCAATCAGCGGTAGTCGCAAGTAAATTTCAATTTAAATAATGAATGTTCGCATATTTACAAATATTCCCTCCCCTAGATCAAATAGGAGATTTTACTTTAGAATAAACAACTCACCTAACCCTGGCAGGAACAATCTATATAAACAAGTGTACTGCTTACGTATTATTCAATTCGGGTGCTACGCACTCGTTCATTTCCACGAAGTTTTGTGAACGAGAGACTTGTTTCTCCAATAGCATAAGCTACATGCATCACGTGGTGCTCCCTTCTGGTGATCATTTGATTACTAACAAAATGCTAAAGGCCCCTGCAGTGCACGTCTGTGGCCATTCATTTCAAGCAGATCTAATCATCATGAAAGTAAAGGTCTACTGATGTGCCCCAAGGACCTGTCGCTTGAGCCCGAGCTAAGGGCACCTTTATTTCTAACTTTTTATTTGTTTTGTAGGCGTTTAATTTTCTATCCAATTTGGAGGAAAGCTTTATTCAATGTCACATAGAGGATTTGGTGTATTTGGACTAGTGGATATCATGCAATCATAGAAGAAAATTAGGAGCTGTCCAAATCCGCCTAGAATCTGAGTAGCAGATGATCAAGGGCTATTTTGACAACCGAGCCGGCCTCGTTTCAACTTTAGTCCTTCATATCAAATGCAGCCAACATAAAGAGCTTTCCAAGGACATATTGGGCGCTTTATTTGGGTTTGGTTTACTATATCTAATATCCCTTTTTCAGAGACTGATTTTTCAAAATCGGATTTATTGTTTTGTTATTGTTAAAGGGCTGTTTAGGTCATTTTCTAATTAGGGTTATTTTAGTCTTTTTTTTCCTTTAGTGTACGAACTCTTAGAGTTTTAAAAAGCCCTCTTTGCTGCAAATGAAACGAATTTTGAATTGAAGAAATTTGGAGTGCTCCTTGAAGCCTAGCCGCGGCCACCCTCCCATTTGCGCCAATTCATCCACCACCCAAGCAAGGTGCCTCTTGAAGCTTCTCAACCTTGCATCATTGGGATATTCCCTCTTTGAATCTTTATCTTCAAGGTAGGATTGTGGTGTGGAGGCAAGATAACTATCCAACCTTGGAGAGTGTTGGTTTTCGGCCAACCCTAAAAATCGCCCTCTCACTTAGGAGGTCCGCGAAACTCCATTGTTTCTTTCTTATTTTTTGTGAGGCTATTAAGAACTATTCTTCTGATTGATTAACTTATGTTATGGAGGTCTGATATATGTTGGTTGCTGGAGAAACTCTTGTGGGAATTATTGAATTAAAGGTGATAATTTTCGGATTAATGTTGAGCTGCTGAATCTTTGATTTTTATTGAATGTTCTGTCGCTGATTAGAGCATCTGTTTGAGGCTCTTATGATGACCGTCTCTGTTTTAGGTCTTCCAATGATTTGTTCAGGGTTAAGTCAGGAAGTTAATCTCCTAATTTGGGCGTCGTTCGGTATTTGTAGCTCAAGTTTTTGCGTTTTTGATCTGCACTGCTAAATCTGTTCTGCTGGAAACAGTTTTCAAGTGGTTATTGAAATTGATAGATCTCCTATTCTAGAACATTTTTTGAGTTGAATTTTTGATACAATATTCTTGATTATATTGAGTTTAAGTCCTCCAAGGTTCCGTTTTAGCTCATATACAGATTTGGAGTTTTATTCAAGTTATTACTGCTGTGTCGATTATTGTTATTTCTCGGGACAAATTTCACTAAGGCTTCTAAGTGTTTCTTGGAACCTGTCATCTACGATGTCATAATGGGAATGGATTGGTTGTCTGCCCACCATGCGATCATTAACTGTTAGAAAAGGAGGTCTGGTTGGGTCCTCTGGGTGGTGAACTACACATCTTCCGTAGAACCAAGGAAAAAGGGAAGTTTGCCATTATCTCTGCACTCAAGGCAGACAAGTTGTTAAAGAACAAATGCAACGGATTTCTGGTCGGCATATTAGATACTACTGCAATTTCTAACGCTAAGCAAGAGGATGTTGCAGTGGTACGTGACTTCGCAAATGTTTTTCTCGACGATCTTCCCGGTCTACCCCCAAACCATAAAATTGAATTCGAGATCAACTTGCAGCTCAGTACGAATCCTATTTTCAAACATCTGTATTGCACTGCACCTATAGAACTACAGGAGTTAAAAGTACAATTGGAGCAGCTTGTCGCCAAGAGATTTATTCGGCCAAGTATTTCCCCTTGGGGTGCTCTAATATTGTTCATTAAGAAGAAGGAGAGAACCCTACGAATGTGCATTGATTACAGGGAGTTGAATAAGGTGATGATTAAAAACAAATACCCCATACCACAAATCGATGATTTATTTGACCAATTGTGTTGTGCTCGGGTTTTCTCAAAAATTGACCTTCGATCAGGTTATTATCAGTTGAAGGTGAAGTCTAATGATATACCGAAAGATTGCGTTTCACACGCAGTATGGACATTACGAATTCTTGGTGATGTCTTTCAGGTTGACCAATGCCCCGACAGCCTTCATGAACTTAATGAATCGAATCTTCCAGGATTATCTGGATAAGTTTATCATCGTCTTCATTGACAATATCCTGATCTATTCACGATCTTAGGCGGAGCACTGCGAACATCTAAGGGTAGCTCTATCTGTGCTTAGCCAGTATTAGTTATACACAAAATTTTCTAAGTGTGAGTTCTGGCTGAACAAGGTGGGTTTTCTGGCCATGTGATCTTTGTGGATGGTATCTCTGTCGAGCAGGCGAAGATACAAGCAGCGGTGAACTAGACACAGCCAAAAAATGTTAGTGAAGTAAGAAGTTTTCTAGGTTTGGCCGGTTATTACAGGCACTTTATTGATGGATTTTCAAAGATTTCTCTACCACTTACTGGTCTGACTAAGAAGAACGCCCGTTTCTGGTGGTTCAGCAATTGCGAGAACAGTTTTCAAGAATTGAAGCAAAGGTTGACTACTGCCGTAGTGTTAACATTACCAACGGAGGACGGCGACTTTTGCATTTACTATGATGCATCGAAGAGAGGACTCGGTGGAGTTCTCATGTAGCACAAAAAAGTTATCGCTTACGCGTCCTAACAGCTTAAGGTTCATGAGTAGAACTACCCCACTCACGATTTAGAGATCACAGTTGTTGTCTTCACTCTTAAGGTATGGAGACACTACTTGTATGGACAGCGCTGTGAGATTTACTCGAATCATAAGAGTCTCAAGTATATCTTCACCAAGAAGGAATTAAATATGCGTCAGCGGTGATGGCTTGAGTTCGTCAAGGACTACAACTGTAAGATTAAATACCATTCGGGAAAGGCCAATGTCATTGCGGATGCCCTCAGCCGCAAGGTTGTAGTGATGAGCATAATATGTGAAGAAATGCCTACCGAAATTTAGAGAGACCTTTAGGGACTTGAGGTGCAGATGGTTCCAGCACAATTGGACGTGGAATTAGCTAAGTTAACTTTGACGCCATCTATTATTGAATAGATCAAGGAGGCTCAACAAAATGATGAAGTATGTAAGGATTTCAAGTTGAACCCGACTCTACCTAAGTATCAGAGTTTCTCCATGTCTGCTGATGGCATAGTTAAGTACAAATATTGGTGGTATGTGATGAGTGTTGCGACGGTGCAGCTAAAGATCTTGAGAGAATCTCACTCCTCTAATTTCTCTATGCATCCTGGTTCCAACAAGATGTATTGGGATCTTAAGACTCACTACTACTGGCCTAATATGAAGAACAATATTGACGATTTTGTGTCTCTATGCCATGTGTGTCAGCGCGTTAAGGCTGAACACCAGCAACCTGGTGGTACGCTCCATCCATTGCCAGTCCCTGAGTGGAAATTAGAGCATATAACCATGGACTTTGTCACTTGTTTGCCTCAAACTACACGTGGCCACGATGCGATCTGGGTGATCGTGGATCGGTTGACAAAATTCGCACATTTTCTACCAGTAGCCATGACATATAAAATGAATCAGTTTACCGACTTGTAGATCAAGGAGATCATCTGACTACATGGTGTTTTGGTTTCTATAGTATCAGATCGGGCCCCAAGTTTCACTTCGGCTTTCTGGAAGAGTTTGAGCAAAGCTATGGGCACCGAATTGAAACTCAGCATTGCATTTCATCCTCAGACGGACGGACAAAGTGAAAGAACAATTCAGACACTTGAGGATATGCTGTGTGCTTGCGTTCTTGAATTCTAAGTTGGATGGGAAAAGATTTTGCCACTTGTTAAGTTTACGTACAACAACAGCTTTTAGGCCACTATTGGCATGGCCCTATACAAAGCATTATATGGGAGGAAGTGTCGATTACCATTGCACTGGGACGAGACTGGTGAAGCTACTTTCTATGGCCCTGAAATGGTGCAGAAGACTACAGAGTCTGTGGTCCTGATTAGACAGAAGATGCTAGCAGCTCAGAGCCGTCATAAGAGCTATGCAGACAATCGACGTCAGGCCCTGGAATTTGACGAGGGAGATAGGGTATTCTTGAATACATCTCCATTCGATTTGGGTGAAGAGGAAATCTCAGCCCTCGGTATGTGGGACCCTATGTGATTACAAAGAAAATAGGACCAGCTGCGTATCAACTGCTATTGCCTGACTCCATGGCAGGCGTGCACAACGTCTTCCACGTGTCTACGCTCAAAAAGTGTTGGGTGATGCAGCTATTTTGAATCCTTTCGATAGTATTCAGGTACAGTCCAACCTGAGTTACAATGAAAGACCTGTTCATATTCTTGACTCAATAGTGAAAGAGCTACGGCGCAAACTTATCCCGTTGGTCAAGGTCTTGTGGCAGAATCATAGCCACGAAGAGGCCACTTGGGAAAAAGAAGATGACATGCGGGCCTTGTACCCCAATTTGTTCAGTAACTAATTAAGGGAGGTAGTATGTAATACCCTGATACTGATTTTCTCGAGTATGCAATGTAATCAAACTTGGAAATAATTACATATTACATTGCATGC
>CM039480.1:17643542-17707426 GCA_022433065.1 Begonia loranthoides | reverse complement strand
ATAATTTCGTGGCTAATTATGCAGTGTTAGTAGTGATGAATTGTGTTATGTAAATTTAGCTAAGTGTTGTGATCCTTCCTCTTGTTGGTGCCTTGTGTTATTTTCTGTCATATGATCCTAATGCCTTGTTTTCTTAGTATGAGATGATGATAAATGAGAATGGGTAATGAATAGGCTCTAATGTGCTGAAGGTAGAAGAGTAAAGTATGAAAGTGGGTAAGAGTTAATGAATGATTAATTGCTGTGTAGTTACGGTTTTAGTCTCTTATTCATATCTTTATCTTGCTGTTATTGTGTTATTGTTTGTTGTACTTTAGTTTGGTTACTTTGTGAAATTAACTCAAGCATGAAAATCCATATAATAAATCAATTAACATGTCTATTTATTTAAACATGTATGATTTACTCGTTTAACTAATCAACCAATTGTGTGTTTTCTTGACTGCTAAGTATTAATTATTTATAATGGTTGTTAAGAAGTAGAGGAGGATGAACTAAGAGAAAGAATGAGTAAAAAGGAAATAGAACTAAGAGTTTTATTTTGTTATTGAATCAATTAGTTGTTTGACTTCCCTAATTCTAGCATGTTACTTGCGTAGTTAATTGAAATCAAGCGAACATGGCAACCAAGTTAGTTAATTAGCCAAGTATGTAAATTAACCAACATGTCAACTTAGCTAAGTCCAGCATGTTAATTACTATTGTATGAGCATGTTAATTAGCTTAACTAAATTAACTAAGTCAAGCATGTTAATTGATTTAAGCATGTTAAAGGACCTAGATAAATATAGCAGCATGTTAGTAAATTAATAAATGAAACTATAGAAATCAAACTTGAGAATGTAACGCACATAGAATAACTATGTAGACTAATTAACTATAAATAAATATAGGAAGCATGTAAATGGATTAGAGAGTTGAATTTAATAGTTGAGCATGTAAATTGGTTAGACAATTTATAGTTGAGCATGTAAGTAAATAACTAGTTTCGCAATTGGAATCGGTATCCTTAGTTGTAACTATAAATGCTTTTGTTATTGTCTTTTTGGTTGTGTTTTATATTGAATGTTTTACCTTCTTTTACATACGCTTTCAATTATATGTGCAATTTTAATTACAGTTACTTTTATTTAATGCGCACTTCAGATATATATCGATGTTTTACTTTTCTAAAGAACAGAATGATAAAGAGGACGAAAAGATAACGAAGTAAACGTGAATGAGTTAAGGGTTCAACGACTAAGTGAATGAATGTTTTGTAATTGTTTTGATATTGTCTTCTTGGTGTTGCTTAAGATCTCAATTACAACTTTGTGTCTTTAGCATGAAGTATGAAACCAACTTAGGAGCATGTCAATCGCCTAGGATAAGTAAGTAGGATAATCACTAGGAATGATAAATGTAAGGAGTATGTAAATGGACTAGAAAGTTAATTAGGATAATTAGTATGTTAATTCTTGTAATTAATATTATGAATGTTTTCTGTTGTGCATTGTTCTATTAGTGGTAGTCTTCATTGTATTGCGTTTCAATTCCTGCTATTCAGTTACTTCATTTTACCTGTACTTTCAATTATATGTGCTTCCGTTACAGTTTTGTTTTCAATTACTTATGTGCGCCCTTTAATTATTAAAGTTATGTTATATGCATCATGCATCATGCTAGGTTGAAAATGTATGTTCATGCATCATGTAATAGAAACAAAGTAGGGAGTACTCCCACAAGGTGGTGCTCACATGCATGGTGACGAAAGTAAAATGATAAGAAAAGACGAAGGAAATGAATGAAAAGAAAAGGGAGTTAGGAGGCGGATGAGTAGCGGTCCCAGTTTGACAATTAGCAAATGCCCCAACCATATCAGGAACGGGACCTAGTTGTCTGTAGGAGGTTAGGTCCGACCCACTATACCATTCCATACGGGTTCTTCTAATCTCCAGCTCGAAGTACGAGTAAAGAAAGAAAGAAAGAAAACGTAAATGAAAGAATTGGTTTGGGTGGCCCCCATTCCAAATGAACTAAAGAGAGGCATTTGCTTGTGGTGTAGATGTAGGTACTAGTATGCTATGAGGAATGCACGAACTAGGAGTAGCAAAAGATAAAGAACAAACAATAGCAAGCAGGGATGATGGGTTTGCACGCTCGAGGGATGCTTATGGCTAGCCATGCATAAAGAGGGTAAAAGAAAAACTGTTTTAGTTAAGTTAAGTTGTAATAAATTGTATTTAATGTTTTGTTTTCTTTAGTTAAATTGTATTCACGCTTCCGCAACGTTTTACATTATTGGTTTTGATTTAACGCTTCCGCATAAGTATTACTAAATGTGATTTTATACTGAGTTTTACGAAAGAGTCAGTAGCGATCCGGTTAGACGCACTCTGATTTAATTTCAAAAATAAAATTCAAATTTTCATGCATTTTAAAGGATTTACGAAAAATCCGGGTCGTTACAGTAGTGGTGGAAGAGAAAGCTCACATGACATATTTATGGGTTTTACCTGTAATATTCAAAAAATTTTAGTTTACTTAATGTAAATGATGTATGTAATATGTTTGATAATAATGACATGTTTGGAAATGATACAATTTGAATGATTGTTGAGATTATTGTTGTTTGAATTGTGTTAAATGAAGTTGTGTTGTGAATGTTGTGTTATGACTTATAGAGGAGTGAAATTTTCAATGGTTAAGGGTATTCTAGCTTATGTACGCTGGACCAATTTGTTGGCTTGATCGACTGGATTTAAGCAAATCAAATTTGGTGCTCTCGGGCTATTTTGCAGTTGACCAAAAATGTGTAGGTGGTTGACCAAAAATAGGGCAGATTAAAATCTGCGATTCTCATGTAGTTTTACGGTCGATCAATTGTAAGGATTTCGTTGACCGAAAGTATGATAAAATAGAATATTTGAGCCTTGGGTAGATTTATAGTCGATCAACCATGGATATGTGGTCGACCGGTAAGATGAAAGGTCACATAAAATAGAGTTTTGATTAACTTGAAGATGTGGTGCCTTACTTGGTCGTGACTAGGAAGGATGCACCTCATGTTTATGGCTGGTAAGGGAGTGTTTAAGTACTCCATAGCTATGGAAAATATAAGATTGATGTGCAAGAGGAAGAATGCCACTCAAGAGCTCTCAAGGGCATTCTCCCTCTCTTCCTTTTGAAAATTGAAGGTATTAAGATTTTCTTTATAAGTTTTATGAAATATGTGATGTTATGGAAGTTATAATAGAGGAAAGAAGTAAAAGATGAAGAAAATGGTAAAATCGGGTGGTTAGGACATTTGATAATTGTTTCCTATCTTCCTAGAACTTTTGAGTAAAACCAATTAGATGTGTTGTTAAGGACATCTTAAGGAAGAAATAGGTTGTGGAATTTATTAGTTTGGTTGAGTATGGAGGAAATTATGGGTAGTTGAACATGGACAAAAATCAGAAGAGAAACCCTAGGTGGTATTCATAGTGGATTAATGTTTAAAATGCACTAGTTTAATCTTATGCAAGTGATAAATGTCAAGTGATTATGCAATGAGCATATTATTGCAAAAGATTGTAATTTTGCATACTTTATGCTTCATACGTTAAATAGTCATTCATAAGAATATTGTTGGTTGTGAACGTATTGTTGTTCAAGAGGGTATTCTAAGTATTGGAACTAGACTACGGAGTTAAGGTAAGAGATATGCATGTCTTTGGTCATTTTGGCCCACATCATAGGATATTAGGCTTGTATTACTTTTATGATATTGTTTGTTGTATTGTATACGGTAGAATGTTAAGTTTAATGTGCTGAAATATTTGGTATTGCAAGCTTGAATGAAATACATTCATGTCATGCATCATGATTTTACGAAAAGGAACAAAAAATGTTTACATGCATATTTATTGATAATGAAACTAAAAATGGAGTGAATAAAAGTAAATAGGCGTTGTGGTTTAGTGACGGTCCTGCTTAGGAGAACTACATGATGATGTATCTCTTCTCTAGTTAGAATTGAGTGACAGTTCTGCATAAGATGGACCATAGGATGTATCTTTTCTCTTGGACTTATAATCTCCAACGTCTGGACAGTTACATGGCTATAAGGAATGAATTGAAAGGAAATGCCCCTTTTACTTTTACAATATTGCATAACATGAGCATCACATTGTCTATATTCATTTTATCTCTTACTGAGCGTTAGGCTCATAGGTAAATCTTGTGATATAGGTGAGGACCTTGATCATACTGAAGAAAATAGAGAGTGATGGCACGGACTATAGAGGAAGGAGCAAAGCTACGTCAAACACTTACGTCACGTAGTGCTTTTGACTAATGGGTTATGACTCACCTAGCTCTGGGGAACTATTTTATTTGTAATGTATAAAGTTTAAGTGAAGATTTAGTAATGTTATATTAAGAACCTTTCAAATATTTTAAATGCTCTTTTGAAATGGTTTTTAACGTGAAATGCTTCTGCTGCATATTATCTCTCACACGTTTAAAAAAAATGTTATGAAAAAGGATAAGGAAAAGTGGGTCGTTACATTACCACTTCTGCCAGGATGCAAGTGAATACATTGTTACACTTTCAAACATTATTCTAATTATGCACTTTTTATGACACAATATTGCATTTCTTATGCAGGAGATCACCACATCAAGTCCACATCCTTAACTATATGGCTTAATTGTACTATTTTATTTTTTAGTAACTTAGTTGTACTCAGTAATATTGCTGTCTTATTTGAATCATCATGAAGTCAAACCCAAGTTGGCTAATTGGTCATGTGGTAATCCCCATAACTTTATATGTTCAGACATATTTGTTGTATGGATGTCCAAGGATTGCACAGGGACGTTCGAGGGAGTCCCTTGGATGTCCATACAGTAAACAAGTATGAACTTATGAAGTTACTAGATCACTACACTTCCAATTAGCCAACTTAGGTTTCTATTGATAGCAATTTAAGACAAATGATTGAGCATTATATTTAATGATTGGGGATTGTATTTAATAAATCAGTGAATAAACAAATAAATTATTCAATATCTTGTTGTTTCCATCCTTTCATATGATGTCTTTTTGCGAGTCTGTTAATGAATGCAATGGATAGATGTAAGTTTTGGATAGTAATTCTATATGGATGCTAATGAATGCTATTGATGGATTTATTGTATTGAGAACATTATAAATAGATGCTATATGTCAAAATTTTCAAAATAAAGTGACATGAAACCATGAAGCATGAGCTGTGAATTGGCTTTAAAATTACGTCATTTGAGTGAAGAAATAAAAAGCTATATCAATTCAACGTTAACCATAACTTGAAAGAAGAGAGAGGAGAGAAACTATAAACTGAAAGATGTCCATTGTAAACTCTGGGATGTCGGTTGTAGCATGAGAGATATCTATTGTAAGTTGTAGGACATCTGTTGTAGGTTGAGAGATGTCTATCATAAGTTGAGGGATGTTCATTGTGAGTTGTGCAAAAGAAAGAAGGAAGGGGGCTTAGCTCTGGATCTCCTTGCTTGCAAAACTGGTAACGTCCCTCAATATTAAAGAATGGTGTTCCCTCATTGTCCAAGGCATTGAGGGATGTCTATCCTAAGCTAAACGACGTCTGTTGTGGGTTAAGGGACATTCGTCGTTAGTTAAGGGACGTCAGTTGTAAGTTGAAGGACGTTCCTCAATATTAGACAACGATGTTCCCACATCATCCAAGACATTGAGGGATGTTCATCGTAAGTTGAGGGACATCCATTGTGGGTTGAGAGATGTCTGTTGTGGGTTGAGGGATATTCGTTGTAAGTAAAAGGAAGTCGTTGGCATATTTGGATGTCCCTCAATACTAAAGGATGTCATCTCTCGATAATCATATCCTACAGCCAACAATTGCCTTGGACGCCCATCATCCCATCCTGGATGTCCGTCGTAATTTGAGGGATGTCTGTTGTGGGTTGAGGGATGTTCGTCGTAAGTTGAAAAACATCCGTTGTAAGTTTAGTGACATCCAAGGCATTGAGGGATTTCTATCATAAGCTGAGGGACATTCGTTGTGGGTTGAAGGACGTCTACTGTGGGTTGAGGGACATCTATTGTCGGTTGAAAGACATCCGTTGTAAGTTGAATGACATCCATGGCAATGTTGGATGACCCTCAATACTTAATAATGTCATCTCTCAATAATTATATCTTACGGCTAATAGCAGCCTTGGATGCCCATCATCCCATCCTGGACATCCGTCGTAATCTGAGGGATGTTTGTTGTGGGTTAAGGGACATCCATCATAAGTTGAGGGACGTACCTTGTAAATTGAGGGAGATCCCTCAATAATAAATGAAGAAGTTCCCTCATTGTCCAAGCTGAGGGTCATCCGTAATGGTTTGAGGGATGTCCGTTGTAAGTTGAATGATGTTTGTGGCGTTGTTGCACTTCCTTCAATACTAAATGACGTTTGTCTCTCAATAATCATATTTTATGACTAACAGTGGCCTTGGATGCCCACATCTCATCCTAAACATCCATTCCCAATGATGGACGTCCCCATCTCAAAGGACATCTCTTACATGTTGAGTGACCTTCAACTCCGTCTATATAAGCGGAAAAGACGTCTGCTGCAAGAGCAAGCAATTTGACCTAGCTAATTTTTTAGTGACCTTTCAACGTCCTAGTTTTGAAATCTCTTCTCAAATTTCTAGAACCAAGAAATGACATCAAAGGCTGGAAAAATCACCATGAAGCGTAAAGCGGCTCCCTTCAATGCTTAAGGTCAATCAGAAGGTTATTCGACCCGTCCCCACCTTTCAGTAGAGGAATACCTTTCACTGGCTTTCAAGAAGCCATCGTACAAGGAAAGGTACGAGAATGATATAATACACCATTTTGTCAATATCTCTAGGAAGGTAGAATTCAATGCATTCCTAGATTTTTGAATTTAAGAGATGTTTGAGCACATTGGACTGGCTAGGCTATGTAAGTTGGGAGGATATTATTATGAGCAAGTTGTGAAACTATTCTATGAAAATTTGGAGCTAGTTAAAAACCAACTCTTGGAGCTGAGGACGTAGTTGTTTGGGAGGGAGATTAAGATAACTCTAAATGAGCTACTTGGATGCTCCATGGAGGAACCAATTGAGGTGTATTTTCACATATCCAAGGACCTAGATTTCATTAAACAATGAGAAGGTCTGACATTGTTGCAACAATTGCATCACAATCCTGATGTTGGATCTTTCTATAGGCCCCAATTCAAGGACCTAAATGCCAAAGCTAGAGTAATCCATCACATGATAACCCACACCATTGTGTTGCACGATGGACATGGAGACCATGTCAACTGCATGGATCTATATATGATGGAAAAGCTCCACATTGGGAAGAGATTCAACATTTGATACATGATCATTAATCTGATGAAGGACACCTTGAAGAGCCCAAAGAAGAACCTCCTTTACAACTGGCTCATTCAGAAGATTGTTGACAGTAACGGGCTGGCACTCTCTCCCAACAAGCCAAGAATCAATGAAAAGGCACTTAATGTCTACAATCAAGTGACCTTGGCTCAGATGGGGATGGCCAAATTTAGAGGAGAGTGAAGGGCGCAAAGACTTCATCCACGTCGGCTACATAGCCTCCTTCATCAACTTCTTTGATGTCGGCTCTACTAGGCTCAAATCAGGTGGAAGTGGATGACAATACTGTTCAACCCCCTCCTCAGTTCTCTAACTCTATGTCGATGACTAAAGAGAGGTGGAACTAGATTGTAGGCTTCTTGTAGAGGTGAATTGAAAAGTTTCACTCTACTCAATAGTTGCTCATGGATAAGCTAAGGAGGGGTGTGGATCCTCCAGCTAACCCCACTAATAGTCCCTCCAGCAGTCCTACCAACAGCCTAGCTAGCAGCTCCTCTAGGAACTCCTCTAGCACCCCCACCATGATGCACCACAAGGTCCTATCATCTAGACCCAAGCCAATAGACTCATTGCTTTTATAATTAGTTACTATTTTGTAGGATTGAATAAACTAAAAGAACTTGAGCATGAACAAACGCATGATGACAAGGAGGCTCCTAGACAATTAATCACATTTTGACCGAGGACAATTAGGAATTCACTTCCATGGATGCTTGGAGAACGGCCCAACAACCATGGACTTAGATAAGCCCACACACTTAATCAAATGGGTGGAACCAAGTCCAATTGGAGAAGAAGAGAAAGCCGACACATCGTTGGCCCAATTGCTCTCCTTAAATGTATTAGGTGGCATTGGAATTACTAAAAGAACTTTATATCTTCCTAGGTAAGCCTTGTCTCACTAAAGAAGGATCTAGAAATGGCAATTCATATTCCAAGATGCTCTTGTAGTTTTCGAGACTCTTTTCATTTTCCTAGATGATGAATCTTCCCTCTTTCTCATCCCCCTTCTTCCAAGTAATTAATGTTTGTCTTAGTTTGCTAATGACCTTTCTTCTTCTTAGGTGGTTGGTTATTAGCATCTATTTATTACTTGCATTGTAACTTGTGTCCAAAGATGGGTTATGTATATACCCCCCTTTTGTAATTCAAAAGGGAATCAACTTTGAATCAAAAACTCTTGTGTTTAGTTTGTGAAATTCTTTCACTCTCTTTTTGCTATCCCTTATTTTAGTGAGTCATATCCAAATTGAGTGTTAGTAGGTTTGGTGAGTCATATCCAAACTGTAGCTTGGTGAGTCATATCCAAGCTAGACTCCATTTTTCTTGGTGAGTCATATCCACACGAAGTGTGAGTTTATAGTAATTAACTTGATCCCTCAAGTTAGTCCTCTCTCCATCAACTTAGGAAGACGAGCTAAGTCCATTCCATCAGGAATAAGTCCAAGCACCCCCACGGGTCTTCCTTGTTACTCACATCACTTACACATTGTTCTAAACCCCCGTTTGGGACACGTCAATTTTTATTTGAAATTTACCATTTAAAGTTTTCTTTTAATTACTTTTTCTTTAGCATAGCGGAAGACTTTTCTCATCAAATCATAAATTATGAACCATACATTCATCACTTATTACAATATTACATATCATTTTCTTTTTACAAAATATGTCCCATCTCACAAGTAAGATTTGTCATAACAACTCCTAGCGCCCCTCATAAGTATGCCCTATCAATTGCTTGGTCCTCTATTATTAGTCTCTTTGTCCACTTTTTACCTATATCACAAGATTTATCTATGAACTTAATACTCAATAAGTAATGAGAAATAAATATGCACTTTTCATAAAATATTTGCATTTCAATTATCTTTCTTTGCTTTCTTTTCTTTCTTGTCGTTCTTTTTTTAACATCAATTGAGAGATTTGCTATTGATTATCCGTCCCGATATCAATCTAAGACTCTCTAGTGATTATCCGTCATGACTTCAATCTTCCACTCACTAGTGATTTTCCCTCTCTTCGACTCACTAGTGATTATTTGTCCCAACATCAATCAAAAACTCACTAGTGATTATCCGTCATGATATCGATAAAAGACTCACTTGTGGGCTCAAACATATTCTTTTATTTTCTTATCTTTCTTACTTATTTGCATGTTTCTTTTTCTTTAAAACATATAACATAACCTTGAATTATAATAAATCAACATATCATCAAAATCCTTAGTACTAGAATAAACCCTCAGACATCAAAGCAATAACTGTATAACCTTGAGTAAGAATAAAACATAATATCAAAACACATCCTCGAACAACATATTATTGAAATCATTAATACTATCAATCAAAATTTCTTAAATCCTAGCATTTTGTGATGCAGTTATTACTTACCTTGGGGTCTTAGGATTTATTTGGTTTATCTCCTGAAGTTGAGGGACCTAAAATGTATCACAATATATGTTAGCATCCATATTAGTCATCTGTTACCTTTGCTAATTCTTTAATTTCCTTTCCCTTAATTAATTCCGTTAATTCCATTCATAAGTTCAACCACTTTTGTCATGCATAATCGTAAAAAATAGGGCATATTATTATCCATAATGTGTCATACTTATACCGTCAAAAAACAAGGTATAATTATTATTGTCCAACGTTTACTTAATCATCCAAACAGAGTATTAATATCATTATCCAACCAACTTACAAAAATCATAATTCTCATTATATATATTAGACTATCTTGATTCCAATAACCAACTCTTCATTTAATTATTCATAACAATATATCAAAATTTATTCAAACCATTATGCTCTGTTGAAGCATAGAACCTTCTCTCTTTCAACCTCACTGTAATCCAATCTAAACATCACAAATACTTAAATAATTTCATTAACCTTAAAAAAACTACTTCACACCTAAGAAGAAACATGGAAACCCATGGTTCTCTTATGTCCAATTTGAAGAGTCGAAACCTCTCTATTTATAGAGGTTTAAATTAGTGTTCAATCTCATGAGTCATTCTCACAACTAATCACAATCGGCCACCAAATTATTTAATTAATTGCAAGCAATATAGTCATCCTAATCCATTGTGATTAGGTGGATCAGAGGTGCATGTTTATTGCCCAATTAGTTCCGAAAACAGTTTTCTTAAATATGCTTTGCTGCTGATTCAATACATTTTCGTCCGCAGTGAACAACTTTGCTCTCACTAAGCATTTTTCCAGCCAATATTATCTATTTTTGCCAATTGGTAATTGGCATGTCGCACTATATAATGCCTACCACTTATCCAAAATGAAGTCGCTCGCTTCCTATCGTATATGCCTTTCTATCCTCGAACACTAACTGTAATGACCAAAAATTTCATTAAACAGGTATGCTAAATTTATTTTGGAGAACCACTTATATTATTGATAATATTACGATGTAATTAGTTATGAATGGAGAATTTTATTGTGGAAATCAAAGTTTGGTATTTTAGAATGAATGTTGGTATTATAATTTGCAATATCATTGTGGAGATTGAATAATCAAGTAGAGATATTTTTGGAAGTTAAGTGAGGACTATTGTGTTTTATTTTGGGTGAAAATTTAAGGAAAACTTGTGGATTATGTGGATGTAGGGCAGTGGTTAGGGGTGTGAAGTTACTAAAAGGAAAGATATATTTAAAAGGAGATAAAGGGTGATGTGGATTATTTTATGTGAAGCTTGTGGGGAGCAAAAGATATATTAAAAGGGGACAATGGGTGATGTGGATTATTTTTTACCAAGGGAAAGTGAAGATATATAGGTTATGCACAAACTTGGCTGGGAAAATAGGGAATAGAAAGAGGAGATAAGGGAAAAATGCACTGGAACCTTGGTCAAGAAGAGGTGAGCAGGAACGGACCCGCTGGACTGCAAGGCGAGTTGGGGAAGAGTTCAAGTCTCCACGAATGAGCCCGCCCATGAACCCGCAAGCTGCAAACTTCACGGCGCCTTAAAGAGGATTAAGAGGCGAAGGGCTTTACGAAGGAGAGGGGTTGAGCGGGCGATTTTGGCGAATTGTCGGCGACATTTGGAAAGGAGTTGCATCTTCTTCGGTGAGAGAAAGAAAAGGCCGACTAAGAAGTTCTCTTCTGTACCATTGAAGAGGTAGGTATATGTTGCTTGTGTTTTAGCCTTATCGGCCCTACAATGCAAGGAATAGGAGGGCGTTTTCCTCCATTTCTTCTACTAATTAATAGCTTTTGTTGAGAGTGTTATCTTGTTGATTGAGTTTTGTTTTCTGTTTTATTTTTTGCTTATTGGACAATGTTGAAATTGACTATATGTCATGTAGGTTAGAAATGAGTTTCTATAGTTTTATCGTTTGGATTGATATATTTCGTAGGTCGAAGAATTTATACTTCCTATTATGGATGAGTATGAAAATAATGGTAAAGTTAAATACATTGTACGTCATAGAATTAATTTGTTCTCTACTCTGATTAGGGAAACATGATAAACAACTATTCAGTTTTATACAGTAAAGTCACATTGATGGAATGAGCAACATTATGGGTTATTGCTATTCCGTTATAATTGTTGAGGTTTAGGGGATTGTTATTAATGTGCAGAGTTGTTATGGTTTTGAAGGTACGAAGAAGAGAAAAGAAACAGAAAGGCGTTATGGACGCCAGGTAAGTGATACTTACTGTGCCTTGGTCTTCGGACCCTACATGGCAAGAATTAGGATTGCATGCTGTGTGGTTACTAGATTTAGGTTCTTTTAATGATGTGTTTATTAGACATTTATTGAATATAGGATTGTATGAATTCACGTACATATTGTATGACATAATAATCTATGTAAATAAGCGTGTGGGGGTTCGGGAAGTTAATGACATCTCATTGTCATATAGATCCATGTTAGACGGATTAGAAAGAAAATAGGTTAGCGACATGGGATACTAGAGTTCATTGCTTCCTGTTCCAAAATCCCCAACGTTCTCGTAACAAAGGAGTTTATACGGCCTGGGTAACCCATTGATATATATTGCTCCTTTGTGGATTGGCCGGGTTACTCATGGTCCCATAGTGTTTGTCACGTATACACTCTTGACTTAAATTGCATTGTATGATCATGCATATCATCTGTACTTCACTTTATCACTTACTGAGCGTTAGGCTCATTAGTTTAGGTCTTGTGATGTAGGTACGAATGAGCAACAGATGAACAGGTGAAAGACGGTTGATAAAGGATTTGCACGGGTGGATCTTGTGGCTGGCTGGGCTAGAAAGTGAAAGGAAAAGTATTTGAAAAATAGTTTTGTAACTTAATGATTTTGTTTTTATTCTGCTGCATTTTATTCAAAGAATGTTATGGTTTTTGAACGTAAATTGATAAAGGTGAAAGAAAACTGAGAAAAGTGAAAGTAAAGCGATCGGGTTTTAGTGATTAGGTGTTAGCGATCAAAGTAAAGCGATCGGGTTTTAGCGATCGAGTGTTAGCGATCGGGTTTTATGAAGGAAAAAGACTCTGATGTTTTTATGAAAAGAAAAGTTTTGAATTTTACGTATTTTAAAAATACGGGATATTACAACTCGACTCGTCCGCAACATTGGGGAAATTCGAGAAACCCATTTTAAATTGAGTATCTCTCTTCCGATTTCGTAAAACACTCGCCAAAATCCTCTCTCTTCAGCCAACCACTATGACATCCAGCCTCTCTCTGCAGATTGGAAGGCTTTCCACATGCTTCCCCATCATTGGACCATCTCCCCTTGGTTTGGGTAATTGGCAGCCCTTTCTGCAAAATGTTATCCTCTTTCCTGCAATAGTTCAGCTCTCTCTTTTTGTCATCTATATTAGGTAAGCCCTCTCCACTATGTTCCTCTCTGGAGAATGTGAGTGAACTTTGTGTCAAGAGTGTGAAGTAAATTGTGAAGTAAGTGAGGTGTTGTGAGGATGCTTGGTGAGTGAAGTGCTGTGTGGAGGATTCCCTCTGTTCATCCAACCGTGAAGAGTGAACTGGAAGCAGTGAGGGAATCCGTTAAAGAGGAAGGTCTTTGGAAGTGCTTACGGGGCCTTTGTGAATTCTTCAGGTGAGCTTCACGTGAGGAGGCTTTCTCATTGGTCTTTATTGTTAAGTTGTCTTAAGAGTGGAGGAAGAGTATGCTCTGATTATGATTAATGTTCTTTATTGGTTTTGGAATGCAATGAGGTTGTGAATAAATGATTGATAAGAAAATGAGAAGAGGTGAAGCTGGGAATTAGCTTTTGGATGAGTTTCAGGTATTGAATTATTCCCTATTTTGATTGTGGTAATCTGATCTGATGAGGGAATTACTTGGTGATGCTTCTGTCGACTATTTTGAGTGTGTATAAGTTGGATTTCTTCTTTTGCTATTAAATGAGTTGTTGTTTCAATGTTCTGCTTAATGGTTTGTGAAGTAGAAATATTGTACATATATTACAATTAGTTCATGTTCCTTACTGCCTTTTGGTTGTGGAGTTGGTGAATTGTTTAATCCTTGTCTGTTTTGGTCCTTAGAAATGGTTTGGTTGATCGAATGTTAATAGGTTACTTAGTGAATGAAAGTTTAGATGTTATGCGGGATAAATTATTGGGTTCAGCCCCTTGGATTACTTGTTAACACTAAGATTATACTTGATCATAGAGGTTTGATTTGTTTAGATTTATTTTGTTGTTTTGGCAAAGGAAATTCTAGTTGGATTTGGGATTTGAATTCAGTAATTCTATATAGCCACTGTAATTGCTATATTAGAGCTTGTATATCGATGAGCATGATGGCTGTGAAATATTGTTACTACTACTGTATGTTTGTGTTTTGATCAGTTAAATACATTGTTGGGTTGGAATTCTGTTATGGAAAATAATGATATCGAATTAGTGAAAGATAAGAACTGTAAGAATAAGGTTGCTAATCTGCGATCATTGATGATTGTTCTTTTAATGATATTGAAGGCATTGAAGAGGAAGAGCTTAAGTGCTAAGGTGCGTTACGGACGCTAGGTAAGTTGATACTTACTGAAATTTGGTCTTCGGACCCTACATCGCAAGAGTTAGGATTTGCATGTTGTGTATTCTTTTAATGATATGTTTATTAGACATTTGTAAGATCATATAGGACTGTAGGTATTCTCATAGGCATATTGTATGTCATACTTAATATATGTAAATAGGCGTGTGGGGGATCAGGAGATCGGTGACACTTCCATACAGTAGTATTCCTCCCACGTAGGGAGTGGTAGGTTTAGAGTTAGCTACGTGGAAGCTAGGGTTCACCTTTACCCCGTTTTGAAACCCCCAACGTCTTTAACAAAACGATTGGGTATGGCTCTTGGTGACACCTCGATTGGCGTGGTTCCTCCTCAGAACCATAGGTTAAGGCACGAGAGCAATTGACTTATCCATCATCCCGACTAACAGATGAGATACGGTTCTCCTCTATAATGCATCACATGATCATGCATCATATCTGCGTTTTATTTTCTTATATCACTTACTGAGCAATAGGCTCATTAGTTTAGGTCTTGTGATGTAGGTATTGTACGAGAAAACAGGAGAACAGATTAAAGACAGTTGATGAAGGATTTTCACGGGTGGATCTTGTGGCTAGCTGGGCTAAAGAGTTTTAAAAGGAAATGATTTGTAAATTACTTAATATTCTTTAACGTTTTTGTTTTAAATTCCGCTACGTTTTATAAAAAAGATGTTCATTACTTCTTCTGAAATTGATAAGTGTTTTTAAGTAAAGAGTTTTAACGATCGGTTTTTATAAGAAAAGTTTCACTCTGATTGTATGAAAGAGAAAGTTTTAAATTTCACGTATTTTTAAGTAAATAAAAACAGGGTCGTTACAACATCAATTCGTTAGTTTGTTTCTAGCGTAACCCAAAACCGACAGGCACAATGTTCGCCCAGGTCGTTGTGCATTGAATTGTACAACAGCTAACGGAGGACTCCCAAAAGGGTGGAGTCTGTCTTCACAAGGGCCGGAGACTCTCCCAAAAGGGTGGAGAAAAGTAGTGTGTGCGCCATTGTCGAGCCTACTCATAACCGAGTAGTGAAAGAAAAATGAAAGAAAAGAAAAGAGAAACAAAGAAAAGAAAAGAAAAACAAGTGTCACGTCATGTCATGTTCATGGTCACATGCATTACTTGCTAAGTCTTAGACTTATAGATGAACCTTGCATTGTAGGTAAGGAAGAAATGAGAGTGTTTACCCTACATGACAAACATGTGGAGGAAGCTCACCCATAAAGAGGACTTGGCAGTTGTTGGTCATTCTCCACAGTTCACAGTTAAGGGTACCATCCAGCTTTTGTGATGACTCATGTTAAAAACTATTTTAATGCATGACTTTCATTATGACAAATGAAGAACTTTCTTACATATGATAAGGGACTTTCTATGCTTGAGACTTGACAAAGAATATCTTTATTATTTCAATGAATTGTTTTGCGCTGCAAGTACTTTTACTGAGTATGATTTTGTTATGTATGATTTTTATATGAAGTTTTATGATAATGACATTTTCCTCCTAAAACAAATGGGTGCTACACTTACGCTCTCGTGAGATCATTGTTCAACATCGTTACTTATGCAAAACGACACCGCTCCACTATTTAACGTCACTACTTATCCAAAATGGCAATGTTTCCTTTAATGTGCTCCTCCCCCAAGGAAACTTTCCTAACCGCAAGAGCATCTTTCTCCTATTCTAACTATCCTTATTTAATCCTATAACCTTATATGACAACTATCTATCCTCCTGCACGACATCTTTTGCTCCAGTAAAGGCATCTTTCCGTTGAAGCATCTTCCTTATTCTGCCTTTAAATCTAATGGCTAAAACTCATTGTAACGTCCCACAATGCTCCTAATACAATATTGTCCACTTTGGGCTGAAAGTTACATAGTTTTGTTCTTGGTGTTAGCCCAAAACATCTTGTACTAGGTAGGAGGGGAACCCTACTTATAAACCATGCATTTTCTACTCTCCCAAGCGATGTGGAATTGTGCACCCCTATTAATATGGATCAAACCCTCACATGGGTCATCTGGCCTTCATAGGGCAGGCTGTCACAATCATCCCCCCCCCCCTCTCGGGATCGACGTCCTTGTCAGCCACACTTCCAATTGGAAATTTGCTCTGATACCATTTGTAACTGCCCCTAGCGCTCCAAGTACAATATTGTCCGCTTTGGGCTGAAACCCGTACGGTTTTGTTCTTGGCGTTAGGCCAAGACACGTTGTACTAGGTGCATTTTCTACTCTCCCAAATGATATAGCATTGTGCACCCCTACTGATATGGACCGGATCTTCACATAGGTCATCATGGCCTTCACAGGATGGGCTGCCACACTCATCCATTTTTCAAATTTGACGGTTATCCTTCCTCATGCACTCCTTTTCTCTCTTGCAAAGGATCTATCCACGGAAGAATCTTTCTCATTCTACCTTCTAAATTAATGGTTACAATTTTTCTTATCAATTAATCTAATGATTGCCTAATCACCCGCACGACTTTCCTTTTAATTCAACCTTCCACACCTCACATCTTTTAATCTTAACCATTTTCTAATTTTATCCAATGGTTGGCATTTCTTCCTTAACCAAAAACATTTCTTTCATCCAAACAACCTTCCTTTGAACATAATTTTCTTCCCAAAAATGATTTCTTTTCCTATTACGATACTATTTCTATTACTTAACGGCCATTGGTATTTTTTCAACTTTTTAAATATTTATAATTTTTATTTTATTTATCCTTTTATATTCAAACTTTTCCAACTAAAATATTTATTTTTCTTGGGTATTACAATAAGTCATTGACTAGGAATTGCTTTTCTCAGTGGAAGACAAGTATCCGCTGTAGATATATACAACATATCAATTAGAGCACATTATATTAGAGTAAAGGAAGGAAGGCAAATATATACTAAGGTAAAGGAAGACAAGTATCCACTGTAGAAATTACTCCTTCTGTTATGGAAAATACTTTTTCTGCTATGGAGAATAATACCCTTTCCGAAGAGGAAACATCCCTTCTGATGAGGAAAGCAAGTTCTTGGATTAGGATTTACTTTTTACAGCGAAAGGTTAATTTTCCGCAGTAAAAAGAGTATTTTTTAGCAACAAAAATGGTGATTTTTTGTAGCGGAAATGACAATTTCTGCAACGAATACTTGTCTTCCTTTACTTTTAGTATCACTTCGCATTCCTCAGCGAACTCCGAACTCTAACTCTTACCCTCACTGTCTCATCCCTCAACTTATAACGAAAGTCCCTCAGTTTATAGTTTCTTTCCTCTCTCTCATTTCAAGTTATGTGTTAATGTTAAATATAATTTTTTTTACTTTTGCACTCAAATGACGTAATTTTAAAGTTAATTCACAACTCCTGATTTCTGGTTTCAATTCACAGCTCAAATGATGGTTTCATTGACATAATAGCATTTGTTTATAGAAGTTCTCAATACAATGTATCCATCCATTGCATTCATCAGCATCCATATAGAACTATCTAAAACTTAATTTACAAACACATATAAAAGTCTATTCTCAACAATAGACACCCCCTATCTCTGAAGAAGCCGATATAATGAATTTACTGTTCACATATATACTTGCAAAGCTCTTGTTATCTGATGCAAAATGGGACCATTCTATTATTGATCAAGCCTCAAAGAATATCATAAACTTATTAAGGTCAAGCATAGGTGAAAGTCAAGAGTAATGAAAGAGAAATGGAAAGATTTTCCAAAAACTGTCTTCCTTTTTGTAATATCCTGAATTTTCGTTGAGCTAAGCACAAGACTTATGTGATAAATTGGGACGATAGAAGTGGAATTGGACTGTTTGGAAATATTGGTCAAGAGAAATACATTTAGAATAAGTGAATTATGATACTCCATTCTATGATAACCCAAATCATTTCCTTAAACTAATTATGATACTCCATTCATAATTAGTTTAAGGAAATGATTAGGGTTATCATAGAATGGGTGATGACACTTGAATTTAGAAAAGATGATATTATGACTGAATTAGTGATTGGCAGTCAGATGATTAGTAAGAGAAAATGCATTTGGATATGATAAGGTTGAAGTTATAAAGTCTACAATATTTTGGAGTATATTGCATTTAATAAAAGAATAAGGTGGAAGAGAAGTTATAGAATATATACTTTAAGTATTATGGATAGTCAGATAGTTCAAACGTTGGCCAAAGAGAAAATATATTTGAACATAATTGGACGTATTAGAATATTATAAGGATACTATAAGGAATGAAAGTTTGGATATAATTGAGTATGGAAATGTGAAGCATATAGTATGAGTTGATAGATGATGTAAATATTTATATGTATATATAAAAGGTTTTGGTGCATAAGGATTTGGAGAAGATGAAGTAGTATGGATAATGTTATAATTACAATTATGACCTTAGATTATGGTTACAACATATATATATAATTATATATAGAAGACACGCATGACATGCATGTCACGTAAATAAGGAATAATCTGGAGAATTAGGCAAAAACGATGTTCAGTGATTGCGGTTGATCTTGGCGGTCGATCGATGAGACGTCGATCGACCGGTAGTATCAACCGGCAAGAAAAGTTGAAAGTTTTCTGAATAAATTGTGCAGGCGTTTGGCAGAAGGGCGGTCGATCGTCCTTCATAAAAATCAATCGACCACCAATTTATGAGAAGTAATCTAAGAGTCTAGAGCATCTAGAAGATGAAAGGAAACGTCGACTGTGTTTTCTGAACGTCTGGGAATTGAAGGAGACGTGGTTAAATGCGTATGACGCTGAGAAGATTGACGTTTTATACATTGGATCATCAAAGGACGTCTGCTAATAATATTCAACGTCTGAATGGCCAAACGATTTGTCTGAACGCTTGGATAATTTAATGGATACATCCAGCAGCTTTCCATCTTCAAGGGGTGATGAAGAGATGCTATTGGTGGTCTATAAATAGAGAGGGAAGAGAGCAAGGTTGATAGAGAAGAAAGCTACGCGGAAGCTCTGCCAAAATGGTTTGAGAAAGTTGGCGGTTCTTCTTCTAGAGTTTTGTTCTGGAGTTTTGTGAGATGTTCTGGAATTATGAAATGAAAGAACAGAGAGAGAGAGAGTCTGAAACTGTGAGTTACGTGAGAAAATGAAGTTACATGGCCGAGAAAGTGAGATGTTAGTAAGGGTATGAGTGAAGCAGATGGGTTGCATGGTTTTGTTCAGAATGGAATGCACGGCTGTGATGGAGTTGCATGGTTATGGAGAGAGAAGCTATTGTTGCTTGTGGTGAGTTGAACAAAAAGATGATGGACAGTATAGCGGGTCCGTGTAATTCATATGCTTCTGTGTTTTGGAATAAATGAAACTGTGAAAGTTTCGTTTCTGCGAGAGAATAGTGTATGAGAAGTTGTGACCATGAACAAATGGAGAAGTGTCCTAGAAGGTTCTGTGATTTTGGATAAAAAAAGGTTTAAAAGCCAGAAACAAAAAGGGAATTCAATAAGCAACTATGAAGGGAGTACAGAAGTTTCGTGACAGATAATTTATGTCCTAATTTCGTAAGGCTAAGGACACGAGGTAAGGAATAATGTTTGTGTTTTGTTCGAAAGGATCTACATCACAGGAGTAGGGTTTTTGTGTAAATTGATATGTTAGTTGTTATTGATGGTTATTTGGTTAGGTTATATTCCTACGTTAGAGTATTAATAGTTGTGATGAAAATGGTTATCAAGAAATAATATGTCAAGGATAGAAGATTAGAAGTATAACGTTATAGTGTAATAAGAACATGCTAAATGTTAATGTTATAGTTGAAGCATAGTATTGTTGTTAATTGTTTATAGTATTGTTTGCAATATATGAATTGTTGTGTGTGACACCCATGTATATATGTTAATAGAATGTACGTCATGCATTTCATGAGCTAATAATGAGGATAAGAATGGTGTTTCTACGTGGGTTCAGAAACTGAAGAGGTTGCTCACACATAGAAATAGCTCATTTGAGTAAGTTCGGAAACTGAAGAGTTTGCTCTTACTCAACGAGTGGTGAGTTTGGAAACTAAAGAGGTTGCTCTCACCTAACGGTAAAACAGTAAACGGTAATGAATGTAAATGTAGGTGGATGTATTTTTATTGAGTTCGAAGACTAAGAGGTTGCTCTAATGTAAAAACGAATCCAAGTAGTGAGTTCGGAAACTGAAGAGGTTGCTCTCACTCAACTTACAATGGTATCAGGCTTATTCATGTAGAATTGTCATAAGGGTTAATGTTCCATTACATTTTATATTCCATACTAGGCAATAGGCTCATTATTCATCCTGAGATGTAGGTATGCAAGAGATCAAGAATGACAACAGTTGATGAGGCATTTGTACGTTGCGGGCTTGGCGGCTGGTTAGGATAAAGGATTAAAGAATAAATGTAATAATTGGTAATGACGTTTTGAGTAAATTAAACCTTTGTTAAAGTATTTTGTTTTATTAAGGAGGTTTTCAAATTGTATTTTATTCTTTTAGTAATTAAATACAAGTCTATTGCTATCGTAAATGTTTTAAGGTTTTACAGTACGATATGTTTGAAGTGATAAATGGTTTAATGAAAAAGGGTTTATTTATGCACCTCTTATTGAAGTTAGTTTTCAAATAAAAAGTCTTCCGCTGTGATTTAAAAGAAAATGTTTTCAAAAATCATGAGTTTTAAATTGAAAGAATAAACGGGATGTTACACTTTTGACCTCCAAGAAGTATTTGATTATTTGGCATTTCAAACGATGTCATTTCAAAACATCTACTTCATAAAGATTGTAGCTGACTTCCTAAGCTTTCTAGAAGAAGTTGGATCGTTAAATTTCGAGGCCTTATACGATGTCAAAAGCCCATGGAACAGAGAGCAAAAGATTAAAGAAACTTTTCCAATCGGCAGAAAATCACACAAAAAGATTATGATTTTAGTAACATCACACATGGCAAAATTGAAGATAGGAAAGATACCAAAGATATCACCTCCCTTGAAGATAAAGCAAGCTGAAAGATACTAAATTCATGCTTTTGGAAAGTTACAAAAATAGTTTATATTAATCAGCCAAATATGGACTGAATATCTAGGTTTGTTTAGATATCGTTTCCTTTTTTTTAGTTTTCATATTTTATGCTTTGGCTATATAAAGCCACCTAACTCTTATATTTTATACATTTAGAGTTTAATACAAAATAGCTTTTGCTAATCTCGAAATTGGAGTGATTCCTCTTTCAAAAACCTTTTGGTGAGTTATATCCAAAGACCTCCTCGTGAGAGTCATATAACGGGAGAACTATCCTAAGGTTACTTTCTGAAAGTAATCATTTTCTTCATTCACATTCTTTTTCTTTAAAGAAGAGAGTTTGAAAGATTGTTGAACTTTCCAAAGTTCAAATCAAGGCGGATCAAACACAACCGAGGAGGAAGCTTTCCTAATTCAAATAAGGAAAGGACGTCCAAGTCATTCGCTTTCATCAGATTTCCAGGCGTATTCCTAGCTACACCCTCCAGGGAAGTCCGTTCTTTTCCGTAGGATGTCTATCTTTCATGAGATTCACGCGTCTGCCTTCTAGATGATGTCCATTCTCTTCCAAGGGATGTTCATTATTCACAAAATAGCGCAATTGCCTTCAGCCGAATAACAACGGACATCCGTTCCTTTCCCATGGACGCCCACTACACCCGACCAACAACAGACGCCTAACACATGGATACAAGGGATGCCCAACATTCCATAAAGGACATCTACCACCTTGTTAACTATATGGCGATCACTACAAGGGATGCCCGTTGTGACGATCCAGATTTTTATCTTTCCTTTTTGTTTTAGGGAAAAGCCAGTTAAAAATTTAAAACTTTACTTTCGTTAAAATATTTATTTAAACTGCTTTCGATCAGAGTGCCGCTTTTTAAATCCCAATCATCACGACATTTTCTCAAACTCGTTTAAATCATAAGAGATTAAATTCTTATTCATTTTGGAAAGTCTACCAGAAATGAATTTGAATACCATTTAATTAAAACATAATTTGAGACGAAAATCTAAATCAACATTCTTAGAGTTTAGGGTTAATTCGGTCACAAGTTCAAAACATACAAGTTAAAGCCATAGTTAATATCTTTACAAAACATGTTTACGGTTTAACCCTTACAAAATGTTCTTCTTCTTTCTTTAAGCCATCAGCCTACTCCGGCCTAGTCTCCACCGGATAATCCGCAGGCTCCACGGGGAGGGCCTCCTCCTCTGCTCCTGGTAATACCATTTCATTACCTACACCACAAGTAAGGACGTGAGCCAACGGCACAGTCAAGGGAATGGGGGTTTATGCTTATGCTATGCCTCTCTTTTAGTTCGTTATGGAATGGGGGCCACCCATCCCAAGCCTTTATTATATTTGTTCGTTCGTCTCTTCTTACTCGTATATCGAGCTAGAACTGGAAGGTTTTTCTCATGCAATGGCGTAGTGATCAAATCTAGCCTTTCTCTTTTTCTTCTAAGTAAACTAGAACTCCTGTACCCTATGAGGGAGGGGCTACGCCTAGTTTACAGACTATACCCACTACCCATCTACTTGCAATTCCCTTTTCTACTTCTTCTTCTTATTTCTTATTATTTTCCCTTACCAATGCCTGTGAGTACCGTCCCAAGGTGGCACTCCCTATATGTTTCTATTAGCTTGATGCATGAAGACACTTAAATAAAACACTCATGGAAAGTACACAACGAAAATTTAAAGAGAATATCATATAATAAGTAAATGGCAGATTTCACACAATTAGGATATCATGCTCAAAAGGAAATTTAAATCGACAACTAGCGTACTTAACAAGATAAATATATGATTTAACGTGCTTGACAATTTAACAACTAGGCAACGAACGCGTTTAATGATATGAAACATGTTTAAGGATATATATATACGGAAACTTAACAAGTTTAATAACAAGTGATTAACATGCTTAAAATTTTACATGTTAGAACAAATAGTAATTAACAGCAAAGATATTCATTTTCTGCTTAATCGCTCATTAATTTACAGCATACTTTGTAAGAGAACCATATAAAAGCAACCTAATAACGTGTACAAGCTAACAATAATGATAGTGATAATACAACAGCAGCTACCACGATTTACAGCAAACATATTCCTATAATGATTTATCATTTGTTGGTTTACAATAGTCCTTATATTAACAGCGGTTTATCATGCGTTAAGGACATATCCAACAGCAGTAAATTAAAGTGAAGGACTTACATGCTATCAAGTTTAAGTAAGTTAATTAAACATGCCATCAAGTTTACGTAGTTAATGAACACATGTTGTCAAGTTTAAATAATTAACTAACACAACATGTTTTACAGTAGCTATATAAAAGAAGTACAGAAATTAAACTTATGCAAAATCTGACATTGGATTTATCTCATTTCTCCTTGGCGTTCAACATAACTTCTTTATAACTTCCTTAATTCATTCGTACATAGAGGCTTGCATTTCAATCCTAACATTCATAAAATAGCAGCAACAATAATATAATAGCGGAAAGACAACAACAACGGATTTAAAGCAACAGATTACGTTTGTTATTTTAAAGCAACACCACATGGCAGAGAACATTTATGCTCTTGAGTTACCATTTATGACGTGTTCTAGCAACAACCTAATATGCTAATAACAGCAAGTAAACTATAGCGAAATGAATTACAAAAGTGACAATGGAGATAAAACTAAACATCCCAGTAAAATACAACCAACGTGCATGACATAGTAGCAAGGAGAAATGTTTATAACACAGAAAACATGCTAACATTGTAGTTCAGTTTATTCTTACTCAGCATTCCTCAGTTCATGCCTCACAATTTCTTTAGATCATAATCTAATTTCGTCATTAAACAAGTGTAGAAATGTAAGTATAGAAACTAGAAGCATGACATTTACTAGAAGAGAATAATGGAAGCTACGACAATACACAACAATACCAACACACAACAAAGAGATTGAATACAGCAGAACAACTAAACCTAGACAACTATCACACAATATACTTGTGGGTAGGGCTTCCTCAAGCCAACGACTACCCATTCTCTTACCAATGTTGAAGCAACTAATAGGGACAACTAAATACTCCACCGCTCACCGCACCACACACAGCAACCGAGAAGAAGAAGAAGCTGGATGAAGGAGAGGAGAGGAGAAGAATACAAGGAGCTGAACTCCACTGGAGGAATGAGCTAAAGATAAAGGGAGTCTTACTAGGAAATCATCACCTAGGAAAGGAGGGGAAGAATGATGGCTGGACTACCCGTATCTAGAGGAGACGATCTCGCTATTTGGGGTGTTTTTCTTTGCTGGAGATCGAGTCTTCATGGACTACATGACAAGTTGTCGATTTTAAATCCCTAAAATTTTGCTCTCTTATGATCTTTCGGACGAGTGCGAACGCATGGTCTCGTCGGCAAGGCTAAATCTCACAGGCCAGATTCTGGCTTCGGACGAGAAATGTCTTCCCCAGCTGGTTCGTACTATTTGCAATCGACGTTTGGATGCCATTTGGCGTCCACATGTGTCGTCCAAATCTGTCCATAAATTGGACAGTTCAAATCAGATGACGTTTCCTGCGTTGCCTCGTCTGCATAGTCGTCCAAAAGTGTCCAGACTTGGACAGATTCGATGCAGACGCCATCATCCTCTTCCGCATCATCCGCAAGGTCATCCAAAAGTGTTCAAACTTGGACAGATTCGATACGGATGCCGTCATCCTCATCCGCATTGTCCGCAAGGTCGTCCGAAAGTCCATATTACACGGAAGTTCGGAAGCGTTGGCTTGTCCCCAAAGTCGTCCCAAGTCGGGGTGACATTCCAGGTGTGTTGCAGATGACACTTCATGTCCGCAGGCGTCCGAACATACCACAATCCCCTTTTTCTTCACATTTCCAACTAGAATTTTATCCCGTCATATTTTCCCCCCATGAATATACTTCATAATTCAACACATAATAGTACGCCACGTGATATATATATTATTACCAAAAGTTCGATACATAGCGTACTCAGAAAAATTAGGATTGGGGTATTACACCCGTCCTGCTGCAAAGGACATCCACTAGCTGCCAATCCTCATCCATTGTCATCATATTTACAAGTTCGATCTAAACCTCTTCCGTTCGTGCATCATTATCCCTCTTCCAATATCAGATATATACTTGTTTTCCATATTTTTGGCAAAGCTCGATAAGCTTGAAGACGAGATGGGGTTGTTGCAACAAGTCTTTAGAGGTAACAATAGGGTCCAACAGATGTTTCAGCAATAGAACATCACTTTTTTTAGCCACCTTCCAATAACTCTCCCTCAATATAATATCATGCTCTTTCTAGTTCATGAGCATTACTCTATGCCCAATCATCATCTTCTGAGAGGCATAATGAACGAAGCTCATCATCTAGAGATATTGTGATCGAATGCACCTTTATAATAGCTTTGTGATTGAATGCAAGTTACTCTTTGGTCTGGACTGCCGAAATAGGATCTACCTTTATTTTTAATACTTTTTTGCTCTTAGATGGTGTTAAGGGATTTAGGGTTGTTGCTTGCTCTCGCAGATGACATTTTTTTTTGCTTACATAGATAAAGTTGAAGATCGTTCAACCTCGTCGTTTAGTATTGAGTGATGTCCATGAATTATGACTTACTTTTCGTAACGAAAGACATGTTTCCGCTATGAAAAAAATAGTTTCTGTTGCGGATACTTGACTTCCGCTCTAGGAATCAAGTCCTTGGATTATAACTTACTTTCTGCAGCGGAAGACACATTTTCATTGTGGAAAAAATATTTTCCGTAGCGGATAACTCCTGTCGTTTTACCTACAAGCATATTTTTATACAATCAAATAGAATCAGCTCAGGATTCGTATGGCTTTGAAGCAGATTGAGGGGGTTGATAGAATTTTGATGTACGAAGTTAATTTTTTCGGGAAGCAGACCGAGGGGGTTGATAGAATTTTAATCTACTAAATAAATTCCAATGACGTTGAACGAGATTCTATTCTCTTGTATAGCAACTTTGAGTGTGTTTGTTTCAAGAGAGCAGTGGATGGATGTATGCAATACATTCTTTTGTCTATTAACTGCCACTTGTGAACTAAGATCACTCGATTCAGTTTATTGTAGTGCTATCTCGTATTTATTCTTACTGTTAATATGCACATCTTAATAGTTTTATTTTTGGAAGGAATGAGAATCCATGAATGGATCCTTATCACCGTTTTCTTTACAATGGAATGTATCGAGTATTTTTTCTATTTTTATGCTCCATATTGAAACCCAAACTCTTAAATGACTCACCGGTGTCTTACGTTCTTATTTACGTTGTCTTAAACCATAATATGCCAGTAAAGTCATGCATGTTGTTTCTAAATCTATTTCCAATTGTTTTACTTGGCTCTAGCGCTTTGATTGAGGTGTGACTTCAGTCAGTAATAATATCGACTTGTTAGCTCTGATAGTTTTTTTTTCTCATGGATATTATTTAATATTCTTTCTGGGAAGAAATTTCAATTCTTGTCTTAGTTGACATGGTTGACATTATATATGCCTGCATTGAGTTTAGATGTCTGGATTGCAATGCATAACTTATAATGTTATCATTCTCATTGTTTTTACCGGACTTATTTAGAGATGGAAATCATCAAGCCTTGGTCAAGTCAACGAAAAAAATGTCCATGCCCAGATTAAGAGTCATGTCTCAGAATTTGTTGCAGCAAGAATGCACAGAACTTTGTTGACACAAAATGACTTCCCGTATGGATTCCCTTCCAATGGAACAAAGCCGAGCAAGGGAGCATAGCATGCTGCTTCTTCAAATATTTAGACCATCATTACCACTGAAGTGGCTTCACAATTCCTCTTAAGTTGAGGGTAGACTAGTTTCTTCTTTGAGTTTCATTTTTAGTGGCTTGCACATGCATTTAACATGTGTTCTACTTTTATGGTCAGATCAATGCATCCATGATAATGCGGATGAATGGATGGTTATGCGGAAGACACATGAGGATACACAACTGGGTGATTTGGGAATGTCTTTTTAGGGTGGAAAAACAGTAGAAACGACAAGCTTTTCTTACAAATGTACAATTTTACTGTGTTTTCTCTGCTTTGGGGGTCTTATCTTTGTTGATTTCAGGATTTCTCTCGTTTTCTTTTGGGTAATTATTAATATGATCATGGAGTATGAAAGTCTCTTTAATTACCTTAATCTTTAAATTTTTAATTCTAACTCTTCAATGTTTAGGGTGATACCACCCAATGCTTTCTTAAGCTTGCCATAAATTGGTTGTTCCGTTGTTGTAGGTGTAGGAGCTGTTGCCATTGGATACATACCGATGGATATGTGATGCTCTTGAAAGTACGGCGTTGGGATTGGCATTGGAACTAGGGCTTGAGCTGAGATAGGCGAAGCAATGACTTTCAATTTTTTTACCGTAATAATCACTTGGGGAGGTCGAAGAGCTGACTTCGTCGCTTTGCCGTTGGCTTAAAACTTGCTCCGACCCACAATCTGATTCGACAGTAACATCCTTATAGCAGAATTTACATTACGCCAATTTTGAAGCTGGTAAAACTTAAAAGGCGGATATCCTTCATCTAACCTGAACAGAAAATCTAGATTGGCTTCGGGATTCGCCAGAACTGCTAGGAGCTTGGAAGGCATCGAAGTCTTCATCATTAGTAACAGATATCAAGGCATCGAGGTCTTCTCCAGGGAGTTGTTACTTAAAACAAACACTAGAATCAGATAGAGAGGATAGTTGGAAGAAATGGCAGAGAAGTTGATTTCTCGATCAACTGGTAGAATTTTAGTTTCCCCTCCGATGTAAGCGAGCTGATTATCATGGGCCCTGGGTTGGATTTTTCCACCGTAGTTGCACATAAATTTGACCTTATCACATATATTGCCTATGTTACTGTTTCCGGTGGCCATGGTATTACAGTGTAAAATAGAGAACTTTTTTTATTGAAACTGTAACTTCTCGTACAATTACATCAGGAACTCTTTATATACAGAGTTTCTGTAGTGAAAAGAAAGTTACTAAGAAACTAAACGAAGAAACTGAGAATAACGTCTAATCATATATGAGCTGTAATCTTCTGTAATCTTGACTAAGTCTTCATTAAGTTTAGCTGCAATACATGTAATAGTCGCCCTTAATATGGACATGCAAATCAAGCATGTACATCTTGCGAAGTAGATCATGAAAAAGACCAGGTTGAACGAGTTTCGTAAGAATATCCGCAAGCTGATGACAAGAAGAAACATACAACGTCTTGATAAGATTTTGCTGAATTTGTTGACGAACTATATGACAATCAATTTTTATATGCTTAATTCTTTCATAGAAAACTGGATTAACGGTAATGTGTAACGCAGATTGACTATCACAAAACAACAGAGTAGGTTGTGATGAAAAAATCAGCCAGTAAGGCTTTCAACCAAATAATTTCGCAAGTAACATGAGCCATCGCTCTATACTCAGCTTCAGTGGATGACCTGGAAACGGTATGTTGCTTCTTTGACTTCCAAGAAATCAAAGAATTGCCAAGGAAGATGCAATACCCGGTAATAGAACGATGGGAATCAGAGTAAGAACCCCAATCAACATCACTAAACGCCTTCAATTGAAGAGAGAAAGAAGCTGGATAAAATAGACCAAGACCTGGAGAGCCTTTAATATACCATTAGAGAAACCTAGAAGAGCAGTGAAAGGGCACTGAGTTCGATTCTGCTGTCGGAAAATGAGTTAAGAGGTTCGATTCCGGCGAATATTCAATCCATGTGCAAATCACGCAAATAGTTGACGGATTGAGTTACTAAGGATATTGGATGATAAAGTTTCAAATTTTAAGATATCAAAATCTAAATTCAAAGTTCAAGTTATCAATTAAATAGACCACATACATTAATGTTTGGGAAAATGACAAATCAATCATCATTTTTTATTATTTGTGACAAATCAATGATCATTTTTTTTGTTAACAAATTAACCATTGAACTTTGAAAAATTGCCGCCACAAACATTATCGTTAACTTTCTGAAAATCACGTTAACTTTCTGAAAATCATAGTGCAAAAGAATAAATATCTAAGGAAAAAAACAGAAGAACTCATGATTTAAAAATAGATTTTGAGTGGAAAAGAGTTGATATTGATGGAAAATGGATTTAGAATATTTTGGATTTTATAAAAAAAATGGATTTAGAAGATTTTGGTAGGGGTGTGCACGGTCCAGTCCGGTCCGATTTTACAGCAGACCAGCACCGGATCGGTCGGTACCGGTACTGCATTTTTAAGACTGGTACTGGTCCCATGGAAGACTAGTACCGGACCGGTACCGGACTTGGTTTTCCGCTACGGTCCCGGTCCCGGTCCCGTACCGGTTTGGTACCATTTTTTTTAAATACTAAAAAATATAATGTAAAATCTTATGCTGGACGGACAGAGCTCGGAGGTTCGAAGCTCGGAGCTCGGAGATTGGAAAATGAGTCGACGAGGGCGCTAGACGCTGGACGGAGCTCGGAGCTCAGAGATTGGAGAATGAGATCTCCGTGAGCTTGAGATCGACGAGGGAGGACACTAGACGCTGGAAATCGACGCTGGACGCTAGAAATCGACGATGGAGATCGACGCTGGACAGTACCGAAGAAACTACGTGTAGGTGCCGGCCTCTTCTCCGGTGGTGGTGAGATCGACGGACGAACAGCTCTACGACTGGGTGAGGGGCCTCTTCTCCGATGGCGGTGAGTAGTCGATTGTAGTGGCCAGTGGTGAGACTATGAGAGAGTTGAACGAGAGAGAGAGTCGAGACGTGAGGTGATCAGGTGAGAGCTACCGAACTGGATCTAGAAGTGAGAAAGAAAACTTGGGAGGCTGGAGCCCTTGTTGCCTAGTCGCCGAAGGGCTGAGAGAGAAAGAATGCCCTAATTACAGGGCACGAATTCATGAAACAATTTAGGGTGCCACTGCCATCACTCTGTACTCGGTATTCCCTCGATACCGGTTCTGTGGTATTGAGGACCGAGTACCGGTACCGAGAAAGTCGGTACTGAGGAGTGAGTACCGACTTTCGGGTAGGTACTCAATAAATCAGTACCAAAACCGGTACCGAACCACCGGTTCCAGTCCTGTTCTTCGGTACCGGTTCAGTTTTGCACACCCCTAGATTTTAGGTTTTATAATTTAGAAGATTTTGTAAAAGAATGTTAATATTTGTAGTTTTCAGATGATTTACAATTGTTTTACAGTTTATGGGACTTGAGAGAATTACAGTTTGTCTGAGTTTTTATATGAATAAGACAATGAATTTTTTTTATTTGCAGATGAACCGCGGCGGTTTGACTACAAACCGCCACCGTTCTTGGTTTATGGAACCAAAACCATAACTTTGACCTCTTCAACTTTAAATGATCATATCTTTGCTTACGGATGTCAGAATTAGCTTTGTAAGATGTCAAATCGAAGCTCTCTTAGAAATCTATGACTTGTCATGCCCCTAAACCCACACATCTCGAGCCCAAAATCGTGCGTTTAAGCTCTCAAATTTATGATCAAAGATTTTAGATAAACTGTGAGTCATGAGACCGCAACAGTTTGTCGTCAAACCGCTACGGTTTCATGACAAACTGCCGCAATCTCATGACAAATTGTTGCGGTTGTCGTCAAACTGTCGTGGTTTCACGACAAACTGTCACGGTCTCACGAAAAACTGCTACGGTTCGTCATCAAACCGTTGAGGTGTCATGACAATCGCTGAGATTTTATGATAAATTGCGGCGATTTCATAATAAATCGCTACGATTTATTGTCAAATCGTTAACGACAAACATAACCATGATAATAACGACATTAATTTTTAATAGTTCAATGATTAATTTATTAATAAAAAAATAAGGTTGATTGATTTGTCACATAAAATCAATAATGATAGTTGATTTGTTATTTTGTTTATTGATAATAACTCTTTTCTGTTTTATGGTAATTTTCGATCTTCTTTGTACTCATTCATCATTCCAATGTAACAGTAATTAAAGGAACGACCTTTCTGATATAATGCTGACCAGAATATTTGTAACGCTATTGATTAGTCAAAAACCAACCGACCAACTACTGATTGTACGTTGCCGGTCGATCATACCAACGGCCAGGATTATCCATACGAATGGAGCGCGGGCCATCCGGTGGTGCCGTAGAATTTTGGTACTGGATCTGGTTAGTAGAACGCAGCATTTAGATCCATAGGAAGCAGGATTTGGACTCGAGTTCCATCCTGTAGGGTTCAGTGTTGACTCTGTCCTTATCTCTCTAACTCTGTTCCTCTCTCTTACTTAATATCATTTTCAGCTTCTTCAATCCATTGCCTTACCCTGCTGTAACCCTGCTATAAATGCCATAATCCTTTTCACTCCATTTTTGCTTTTCCTTTACTCTCTCTCTTTCTCTCTCTGATTACCTCCATTGCAAACCAAGCTTTCTTTCCAGCTAGCTCAGATCTTTTTTTTTTCTCGAGACATACAAAACACACAATACCCACCAACTCTTCACCCAACTTTTATCTTCTGACCATCTTAAAATCCACTCCAATACATTTTAATATTGATTTTCTCTCTCCCTATTCTCTCTCTAAGACTTGGATTTTGTCCGGCCTTTCTCCTCCCCATTTCGGTGATATTCTCTGGGTTGCTTTTCAATCTGCTTGACTCTGCGCCTCCTGCTTGTAAACCACTGTTTCTCCAATTGCACCTCTAAAGGCTAATCGGTCTTGGTGGGTTTGTGTCCTTTCAGGTCGACATTGGTCTATTTATGCTAATCGAGTCTCGTTTGGGTCGAAAAGAAGCCCTTTCTTTCCTTCTCTGGGTTCTCAAAGAGGAAGATCAAGGGGGTTAGCGATAGATCAAACCACAGGTTAAGTGTAATTCCCTTATCTTCTTCTTTTTTTTCTCCGTTTATTCATACGCTTCAACTTCTCTGTCTTTTACATAGATCATAAGCGATACCTTCTAATCCATTCTCACAATCTGCTTGATAGATTTGCACATTTGATTTTGTTGTTGGTTCATGAAAATGGCTTTTATTCATTTATGGACTGATGAATTTATTGTGCTTTTATCTCTGACAAAACCTAGACGCAAACGGGTTTTCTTTTTAATCTTCATTTTGGAAAATACATTGACATTATTTTGCGAAAACGAATTCTATGAAAAGCCCAATGCAGTTACTTTATCTTGTTGGATTCTCGGTGCTTCGTATTTCCCTTTGATACGTTCAAGTTATGGGAATAGTTCAATTATTTGATCAAAATTGCAGAAATTTATTATTCTTTGTTTCAGTTTTAAGTTCATGTATTATAGTAGTTGTCATTTGTGTTAAAGAATTGGATCGATTGGCTTGATGTTAGTAATGTCACACCAATTACTTGAACAACGTTCACAAACTTCATGAAGTTATTGAATTCATTTTCTTCTGCTCAAGATTTCAAATGGTCTTTTGGTATTCAGGTTGGTATTTCTTAGTTGGGGCTGGAACCTAGAGGACCAAGTCAAGCTGGATTTCAGTTTGAAGAATAGATATGGCGTCTGGGAATTCTTTGAATTCAGAATTATCAAAGAAGACTTCTGTGGGTTTGTCACTGTGGGTTTTGATCTGTTTATGTGTTGGTGGATTTATAGTCTTAATTCTTTGTTTTTTATCCATATGGGTAATGTTTAGAAGAAAATCTAGAAGAACTGTTGAAAAATTTTCTATTTCTCAAATACCAAATGTATCAAAGGATATCAAGGTTGACAGGGTTGGTACACAGTCTCAGCACGATCACCCTGAAAGTTTATTCCTTTCGATCCATGAGAAATCGGGTGATAAGAGCTCAGAGAAGATGATAGCTCATTTGGGCATGAGCAAATCAAGCGATATAGATAATATCAGCCAAAGCAGCTCGATTTACCATCAGGAAAGGGGCGGCAGTTCTCAGTCTGGGGAAGATGGAAGTTCTGGAACAGTTAGGAAACAACCTTCGCAATCATATGGAGGACATGGATTTGTGCCACCCTCTCCTCTGGTTGGGTTGCCAGAAATTTCGCATCTTGGGTGGGGCCATTGGTTCACTCTTAGGGATCTGGACTTTGCTACTAATCGATTTTCTGCAGAAAATGTGCTTGGTGAGGGTGGTTATGGAGTTGTGTACAGAGGCAGACTGGTTAATGGAACTGAGGTTGCAGTGAAAAAGCTTTTCAATAACTTGTAAGGGCTGAATGAGTCGTTTTAACCTTATCATTTGAGCGAACTATGTTTTCATTTTGCGATTGGTTAATGTAGGGGACAGGCAGAGAGAGAATTTAGAGTGGAAGTTGAGGCCATTGGCCATGTGCGCCACAAGAATCTGGTGCGGCTATTAGGTTATTGCATAGAAGGAGTTCATAGGTAGGGTTCATTTTCTACTTCATTGATTTTCTGTTTCATTTCCTTTTAGATATAGTGGAAGATAATGTGTGAAGGTCCAATTTTTGAGTTGGCTGTTGTCTTGTGTTTCGTACTTAGGATGCTGGTATATGAATATGTGAACAATGGCAACTTGGAACAATGGCTGCATGGGGCAATGCGGGTCCATGGCTCCCTTACTTGGGAAGCACGGATGAAGGTGCTTCTTGGTACCGCTAAGGCGTAAGTGTTTTTAACTTCAAATAATTTTGTAGATAGTAACTTAATGTATTTGTTCAAAGCTGCTGGTGAACTCAGGTCTTAATTTAACACTGGGATTCGTACTCATATATTCTTCCCTTAAAACTTCAAATTAGACTGAGTAATTTCACACATTCAATGCAGACTTGCTTATTTGCACGAAGCAATTGAACCCAAAGTGGTTCATAGAGACATAAAGTCAAGCAATATCTTGATCGATGATGAATTCAATGCCAAAGTTTCCGATTTTGGATTGGCCAAGCTTTTAGACGCAGGAGAGAGTCACATCACAACTCGAGTGATGGGAACATTCGGGTATGATTTAGTCACCCTGTAGTTGACCATTAAGTTGTCTGTTCAAATGTATTTTTCGGGACTTACAAAATGGAGTAATCATGCGATATTTCAGTTACGTGGCACCTGAATATGCTAACACGGGCTTGTTAAACGAGAAAAGTGACATCTATAGCTTTGGCGTTCTCCTTCTCGAAACAGTGACTGGAAGGGACCCTGTCGACTATGGCCGTCCTGCTAACGAGGTGATAAACTTTTTTAACTACAGAAATTAGGTTACTGCAACAAATTATTGAATTTTGTTGGTTTCCTCTCAGGTTAATCTTGTAGAGTGGCTTAAGGTGATGGTGGGAACAAGAAGAGCAGAGGAAGTTGCAGATCAAAATCTTGAAGTTAAGCCCACAATTCAGGCATTAAAACGGGCCCTTCTTGCTGCACTTAGATGTGTCGATCCCGAGGCAGACAAGAGACCGAAAATGAGTCAAGTTGTAAGGATGCTAGAAGCCGATGAATTCCCATTCCGTGAGGTGACATTAAAATCATTTCTATCGCCAAACTTATTTGAATTTTGCATTGAAATCATATTTTCCTTGAATTGAATTGCTTTAAGTGGAGAAACTTGTTCTCAGATTTGTACGATAATTTTCGTAGGATCGAAGGAACCGTAAGAGCCGAACTGCAAGCATGGAAATCGAGTCCATGAAGGAAGCTCCGTCTTGTTCAGCAGATAATGAAAAAAAGGGCGGGGAGTCTGAGATCCAAACCTCCCCGACAGCTAATGGATAGAAATGCAATGGTAACCCTTATTCCATCACAACTATCATCGCTTGAGAGCTTATCAGAGAGGAGTTTAGCATATATTGATACCCCATTCGGTTCACGGAGAAGTACAGCAGCATTTTCTCTACCAATCTGCAGGACAGGAACGTGGGCACTGCTCATTCCTGTAAAATTCTAGAGAGGGAAAGAGAGAGAGAATACGGTGACTCTTTATTTTGGTTATTTTTGGGAAAACAATCATTTTTCTGCCTTCTTCTTCCCTTTTGACATTCATATGTGCTGGCTTTTTTTATTGCAGTAGAGTAAAATCTTACGCATGTTGCCTTTTGGACAAATGGTGAGGTCATCCGTCTTTAGTCTCCTTAATTTCCGTTTACTGTAAATAATCTTGTTTGCCAACCGATGTTTGAATTTTGAGCTAAACTACAAAGCAAAGCATTGTTTGTTAGAACCCAGCCAAAAAGATCAGATCTTGGAAATCAACGAACGCTCTTTCTACTTTCCTGTGAGTTCAAACAGATGTCAGCAAATTATCATTGCTCCTGATGGGTTTGCTCAGCCTGTGTTTGAATTCATGGTCTTTTCTCACATGCGCGTAACGGTCAATTTTATTTATTTAATTAAGGGAAAATGACAAATCAACCATCGTCGTTTGCGATCAATGACAAGTCAACCACTGTGGTATGTTTTCTAACAAGTTAACCATCAACGTATGTGAAAATGACAAATGCACCATCGCTGTCCGTTAAAAAAAGCTGATGGCCCCACAATGTATGCCTGGACGCCACGGCGTCCAGGCAATTTGCGTCCATGCCATTTGCGTACCTCTGTTAATTCAGCAGAATACATAATCCCAGCGGTCTGCGATATTCACATGTATTCTGTCGTTTTCCCTTTATTAGCTAACCCTAGAGAAGTCTGAGCGGCGCTGAAGCGAGTAGAGAATAGGATTTTGGAAAAGTTGAAGAATTTGTTGAAAAAAATGGCATCTTGGAGTGTTGCAGAAGCTGGTATTAACCGTGAAGCTCAAGTGGGCCCTTCAGAAACATTATTGGCCAATGAGGAGGTACGTGGCCTTGGAAACGAAGTTGCTATTATTTTGCATTCTGTCTCAGCAAATTTAAACGAAGAGGACGATGAGGAACTCCGATCAGCATGCCAATCCACTAGTGATGAAGAGATGGACATGACAGAGAGTAGACTGAGACGCCAACCAGAAGCAGAGTGCACATTTGTTGGTATGTGGCTTGGCAAAAAATATAGTTCATTGAATAAAATTAAAGAAGAAATTGTTGATTATGCAATGAATAATGGGTACGGGATAAAATTCACCTACAGTGATGCGCATCGATTGAGAGCTGCTTGTCAAGAAGGGTGCATGTGGCGGCTGCACGCCTCACAAATAAAAAATGAAATGACGTTTCAAATAAAGATGTACAACGACGTTCACACATGCTCCAGACAGATGGAAAGCCGCCATGCCGCGGCGTCCAGGCATACATTGTGGGGCCATCAGCTTTTTTTAACGGGCAGCGATGGTGCATTTGTCATTTTCACATACGTTGGTGGTTAACTTATTAGAAAACATACCACAGTGGTTGACTTGTCATTGATCGCAAACCACGATGGTTGATTTGTCATTTTCCCTTTAATTAATTATTTTATTATTGTCTTTTTTTTTTTCTGTGGTTTTAATGCTCTGATGGGATTACATGTGCTAAGCACTCAGACCTATGCCTGAAATTCTATCTTAAAAAAAAAAAAGAAAAAAAAAAGGGTATTTACCCAAAAAAAATTTTGAATTATGGAGGGAGTGAAAAAAGTAAATCTCAAATTAATTTTACTAAAAAATAAAACTCTGAACTATAGAAAATGAATAAGGTAAATATTACCATTATATATTCCATTAAAATACATGTCTCTTGTCATTGGTGTTAACTCCCAAACGTCCGTGTAAAAGCCGTGAAATTTTTAAATAAGAAATTTCACATGTAAATTTTTGCGTTAAAATCGGTCATAACGTTGAAAAGCTGACTGAATTGTCGTGTAGCGACCACGTACGCAAATTTGGTCAATTGGTCAAAGTCGGTGAAATTGAAATTTTTCGAACAAGGAATTCAATCAAGGAACGAAATTTGACAGTTAAATTGGAGCTATTATATCGTTAGATGGTGCTATGATTAAATTGAGAGTTTGAGTAGACTGTATAAAAGATAATGTATATAATCGATATATATACATTCATTTTAAAATGGAAAAGAAATTAGAAAATTATTAGATAAAAGAAATAAATAACTTGGAATAAGTGAAATAGGAGTATGAAATGATGAAAAATGAAGAGGGAGAAAAGGGGGGAAAAATCCTACCTAAAGGCTTTGAACCAGTAAAGTTTCGGGTTTAAGTTGTAAAAAAAAAAAGAAAGAAAAAAACCTTTAAGACAGATCTGGAGAAGCTTTCCTCTTCCCCCTCCATTGCTGCGTCGTTGCCGAGGAGAAGCCGAAGGAAATCGGTGAGCGGCGATGACAAATAGGCGAGCGCAAACGGGACGACAGCCATCGACGTCTGCGGCGTTCAAGCAGCCTGCGAACGAGCAAGCGGACAAGGAACTCCGCGAGTTGGAGGCGATTCTGAGCGAGCGACGTCGGCCGAGGCAGGGGCGAACGATCCCGACATTCGTGAGCTCCGTTAAGCTGCGGAGCGTCTCCGTCTGAGGCGATTCGGACAGTCACCGAGGACACCCTGCACGACGGAGTGTTGGTCAGAGCTCCGCCTCGCCATTTTTCGATTCCGGTGAGTGAAAACAGAACACCTGATTCTGCTCTGTTGGTGAGGCATTTCGGTTTGAGTTTTTGCTTCGAATGTTAAGTCCTGTTTTGAAATGCCGTTGTTTGATTTGTGTTGCGGGTTTTACAACGGTTGTTTCGTCTGAAGGATTCCGGAGGGACAACGCTCCGGCGATGGCAAGGCAGCTCCAACTGAGTCAGTCTTCCGATTTTGGTGAGTGGAACAGAACAGTGATTCGGTTTTGTTGGAGATAAATTTTCAGTTGGATTGTTTTACTTTCGATTTTAGATTCTGTCTTTTCCGTTGAAATTTGTCGTTGGAGCTGAAAGTTTGGTTTGTTTATTCTGCCGTAAGCCATTTTGAAGAGTTGAAAATAATTTTGTTCTCTGTTTGGATTATACTTGATTAATCTGGTTCTGCTTTGATGGAAAATAGTGGGGAATAGATTGTTGTGTGGATTAGACCTTGTTTTGTTATTCTGATGATTTTTCTCAATGGGTCACATAAAACTTTGAAGTGAGTTGTTTGATTACGGTTGTATTGCTGAGAACCGAGAATAATGAGTTATGTGCCTTGTATTCACCACAATTAACAGTAGAGATTGAATCTTGCTTGATGTTGCTAATTGTGGGTATAATAATTTGTTGATTGGTGGAAGTTGAGAATCTTAGTTGATTTATAAATCTGTTTTGGATTTTAGCTTTGAGTGAGTGATTTATGTTTGGTTGTTTCTATTGTGGGATTAAATTTGTAATTGGAGGTAGGTAATCCAAGGAGTATAAATTGAACTTTGGTCTTGAATTCTATATTGGTTGAAGTGGAATCTATCAGTGTTAAAGAAATGAGATTTTGGATTTTTGAAATCTGTTTGGGTGGTTAAAGTTGGATTTTAAGTTTAAAGAACGTTGTTAGATAAAGTTGAAAACTTTAATGGAATTCTTTACATGTTTGTTGGGCTCTATATAAGACTCCTGCTTATTTCCTAGAATTTAATTATGAAATTCTCGTGTTTGATACATTTGTCAGGCTTGGACGATCTCAGTGAGTATGATATGATTCTCAAGAAATCGGTTGCTTCGGTCAACAAGACGGACCATCGTCAAGGTTGGGATTTCTATACCTTTTGCGTGGCATTGCATCCAACCCGTTTTGAAAAAAAAAAAACTATTTTGTGGAATACCACACTTGAAAATGATGGGGCCTGTTCGACAGCACGTTAGTTTTTATTAGTAGTATGTTTTCTCACGTTTAATTTCGTACATGGTTTGGAATTTATTGTGCTTATCTTGAGGGATAGATTAGCTATCCCCTTGAATACCTTCTTCTGCGTGAAGGTTGATTGTTTGGCGTGTAAAAATATAGGTAGGGCATTGTGACGTGTCCTCAGGTTGAAACTCCTGAAAGTTGTAAATTAGTATGGGAGAGTGATGACGTCTCCTTGGGTCACAAGCCCTTAAACCTGGCCAGGGTTTTTGTCACACGGATCAAACGGTTGTCAGTCGCTGAGACTTGTTTACCTGGAGTCCTTATATAGCGAGCAACTGTATCCGTTCTATTTTATCGTTTGGATTGTCATCGCAGAGTTCTCGCCATTTGACCCCTATATTAGGACACAGAGTTCTCCCCATTGTTTGAAACTCTTAGATTAGTTCTACCGACATAGAGTTCTCGCGGATAACTTGGGTGACGTGTTGGATCTACGGACCACCGTCATTTATACTTCCTCCTGCCTCATGAGGTGTTGATGCCAACGGGTGTCCACCTATTCTCTGCTGTGTGGTGGGTGAGTCCATGAGTGACCACCCCTTTTCACTGATGACGTTTTGGATTGGAAAACGATGATGGCCTATTTTACGAGATATAGCTGTTTATGTATACGGTGAGTTTTAAATAAAAGCCTCATCGGTGGCCCTTGGGCCGGTTTGATAAAATGATAAAAAGGTTTTGAAGCGATTTAAAAAAAAATTCATGTACGGTAAAATGATAAATATAACCTTGTTTTGAAAATATAGAAAAAACTAGTTTTGCATGAGGTGCATTTAGTATAGCCATACTTTTATAAGTTAGTCACTCACCCCAAACAACTCTGCCCCAAAACTTCAGGTAAAGGTAAAGAGTAGCTGAGAATTAGGAGCTGAAGCGTTCTATTATTTCTACTTGAGTGATTCATCGTTATTGGTGAGGACATTTATGTAACATCCCTCATTTTTACCCCATTATTTAATTATTATAATTAAAAAAAACAGTAAATATTTTTTTTTATAATATATATGTTCTTATCAGAGTAATTCGCACAACTTTATAAAAATTAACATTTATAAAACACTGATTAAAAGATTGATATTATCAAGTTTTCAAAACATTCCTTCTTACATTTTTCCAAAAGTTTATAATTATGTCATTACTACCAAAACATTCAAATCTATTTCTTCAGTCAACCCACACCAAAATACCAAATTCTAGTTGCGATAAAACTATTATATCGTATATTTCAAGACATATTATCATGGTATAACTGTGATGCTCCATCACCAACAGGTCAAAATGGCTGATAATCCAAAACATTGTCTTAGAAGACTGCCTCCACAGTACTATTGTCATCCAGCTCATTACCTACATCACGGGGGAAAACAATGAGCCTAACGATCAGCAAGAATTAGAATGAATGCTATGTAATGCAATGCATGACCATACAATGTAAATTAAGCCAAGAGTGTACACATGACAAACACCGTGGGACCATGGGAACCCGCTCAATCCCCACAACATCATCATATATACATATACAGGGTTCCCAGGTCGCATACACTCCTTTGTTACGAGGACATTGGGGATTTACCCAACAAGGAACAATAAGCCTTCGTCTAATCCATCCAACATGGACTTAATATTCTAAACCCATCCAACATGGCTTAATATTCTAAACCCATCCAACATGGGCCTAATAGGTCATCATTGTTCCCCGAACCCCCACATGCCTCTTTAAGTAGATTAACTATATCACACATTATGAACAATTTTATATTCCCATTATGATGCATGATGCCATCAAATTAAATAAAGTTAACATACCAGTAAGAACATATACCGTAAGTTAGCATGCTTAAAGGTATACAACATGGCCTAGAGAACCAATATGCTAAGGACATGCATAGCATAAATGAAATGTTAAAACAAGTTATTATTCATGGTTTAAAGAACATTTTCAATAAAATCCCCTCTTAAAGAGATGTTTAACTCCACTTCATGCTTCACAGTTACTTTCTACTTGTAATAAACGATGAAGCATAAAAAGGCAATTGTACAAGACATAAACAGTCCTTAGCAGAATCTGTATTTCTTCTAAAGCTAACTCAGAAGTGATAACTTCCTAATGAATCACCCAATTTAATCCACTGTGTATTATCTTCTAAGTTGATAAAACCAAGTTTCTCATATGAATGAGCATTGTTATGCTTCAGTTTTTATCATGCCACTTCTCACAAAATTTTGCTAAAGTAATCCAAAAGTGATAATCCATAAATCATTTATCAAGCAACTAATTCAACACAATCCAGAGATAACATATAATTGCACTCCAACAATCACAAGCAAAACCCCGTGATGAAGGCCTTCACTGGCCACACATCACACTAATTCTTACCTTTGTCCAATGTACAGCCCTACGTTTGGTGGTAATTCTTCCAGCTACTCACTGTACATCACCCACAGTAGAAACAACTAGCAATGAAGACAAAAGAAGCAATGAAGACAAAAGAAGCAAGGAAGACAAAAGACAAGAAAACAACGGCATTTAATGGAGGCCAGTAACAAGAGGTATACTGGTACTTACCTCCAATTGTATCCTTGTCGTCACACCCATACACACAAACGTCGAAGCTTCCCTGTATCCAACTCTTATTATAGGCGTACTGGAAGACACGATAGAACGGTAGAAGACCCAAACAACGTGGCTGCACACCCTACAATCCACCGAATGCATGTTTTCGTTGGCACCCATCTAGACTCCTTCCCCCTTCCTCAGGTTATCGTGGCATCAATAAGTATTTTGCAGAAATTTCGTTTAAATCAACGAAAAATCCCCAAATTTAAATGGGTTTTTTGGCTATTTTTGACTTAGCGGACGCGGTTTGTCGTCTGCTTAGATCGTCCGCAGCGTCCGCATATGTTCAAAAAGTATTACAGATTCAAATCAGACGCTTTCTTTTTGTGTCTGCCCCGTCCGCTGCGTCCGTTTGTTTCTAGAATTTGGACAGAGTCAAATCGAACGACTCTGTTGACATCTGCAGCATCCGCAATGTTCCATTCCAGCGTCCGCACTTCGACCACTCAACATTTAGGACGTTCACTTTTCATCTCGAGGCGTTCTAAGCTTCAACATTTGCACGATATTGAACTTTATCCACTATATGGCATTAACCACATGATATGAACAATATATTACATTATAAAAAGTTTTACGACGTCATAAACAGAGTTTTACATGGTATTTTAAAATTTTGGGACATTACAATTTATGTTTCTATTTGGGTTGTAAACTTTAAACACTGTTGGTTCGGGCTTGTTGCACAGTACTTGGACTTCATTTTAATTTATGCACTGTTATTTTCTCGTGATCCCTACTTGGACCTAGGCCCATATCATCTTGGGCCGAATTAAATATTTATAAGTCTTCCACTAAAATACACGCCTTGGGCTGGGTGATCGGTTTCTCTTTGAGGATCAGGTCGCCTGACCCTGCAGTTCTGTCAGGCTCGTCTTTGGGTCGTGACAGAATTTTATGGTATCAGAGCTCAAGGTTCCGATTTCCTAAGTAGTGATCACTTGAGAATTTAATGGTGAAAGATAAGGGTTTGACAACTGCCAAGTCAAGTTTCCTAACTAAGTCGAAATTTTTTTGTTTTTGGATTTTGAGAATGTCGCTGAGAAGGAGATCTCGTGGCTAATTGCAAGAGGATGGTTTTGACCCCATTGTAGTAATGATGGAGGGTTTGTAGAATTTGATCAGTAATAGTTCTGCACATGAACATGATATGACAAGGATGATGTGTTTCCAGGAGTTTGATAGATTGAATTCTGTAGTACCCTGATTTTCCGTATTGGAAGTAGGTAAGGATAATTGAGAAGATAATTGAGTGTAATTAAATTAATTGGATAGTCGTTGAAGTTAAAACATTAATTGATGGAGAAAGCAATTGGAGTGTACTCGAATGGTATGTGAGCACGTTAAAAGCAAGACGAAATTGTAATGTATGCATTTTGTTGGTAATAGATGTAGCGAATATGAAAAGGTAAGGTAAGGTAAGTTAATTTACACTGTGTTGGATGACTGTATCTGATGTGAATAATTTTAATTCTTTAACAAAATTTTGTTGATGGATGTAATAAATGATAAATTATACTGGAACTGCTTGGGATTTGATGCAGGATGTATGATTGTAGCTTTTGGGGGAGTAAAGAAACAGGGGAGACTCTGTCCAAATTTTTATAAATGGAAAAAAATAGATTGGTTAAAAGCAATTTTGGGCTCGTGATTGAGGATGGTGGAACCCAATGGGAGTAGAGAGTTAGTTCTAGAAAATGGAGAAGAATTTTGAGGCACTCCAAAGTTTGAAATGTTCCAAGTGGGTATTACTACTCATTACTTGGAGAAATTGATGTTCAGTTGGTGGAACGTTGTGAGGTTCAGTTATGATGTCTCGTCGATAGAGTAGAAAGATTTTGTCAAGGTATTTGGGGGTATAGTATAGTAGTAAGTTGTCATTACAAGCCCATGACCTAAATTTTTCATGAGTTGACCTAAGGTTAGGGTCGGCGTTAGTGGAGGAGATGGAACCTCTGTTGATGTTTAGTACTCCTCTAGGTGTTCAGAGTTGAGTAGTATTTGTGTACAGGGCAGTCTGTGTAGTGATTGATGACTGTACGTTTTTTTGCAGATATGATTGTTTTGCCTATGAGTCAGTTTTATGTGATTTTGGGTATGAATTGGTTAAGAAAGTATATAGCAACTGTGGAATGTCAATTGAAGTGAGTTACAGTTATTTCTAAACAAGGGCAAGTTGTCGTTTATCGCAACCGTCCTAGTGCAGTGATGACCAATACTATTTTGCGGGCGTGTTTAGGTGGTCGCAGTGGCCTACACCAGTACGGAGATCTTTGGTTGGTTAATATTGAGGTTGAGATCGCTAGTCAGGATCTGGATGTCTCAGTTGTGAGAGAGCTCCCAGATGTGTATCCTGATGAGTTACCAGGGTTGCCTTTAGACCGTGAGATCGAGTTTTGTATTGATTTAGTTCTGGGAGTTACTTCAATTTCTATTTCTGCGTATAAAATAGCTCCTATAGAGTTGCATGAGTTAAGGAAGCAGTTGTATGAGTGGATATATTAGAGATTTATTTGGGCGAGTATCTTTTCGTGGGGTGCACTAGTTTTGTTTGCCAAGAAAGCAGATGGTTCATTGAGACTTTACATTGATTATCGAAAGTTGAACTGAGTTATCTTAAAGAACAAGTATCATTTGCCCAGGATCGATAAGTTGTTTGATTTGATTAGTGGGTCACAGTACTTCTTAAAGATTGATTTGAGGTCTGATTATCATCAGATGAAGATTCGGGAGGAGGATATTCCGAAGACAGCATTCCAGACGAGATATGGGCATTTCGAGTTTCTAGTGTTACCTTTTGGGTTGACTAATGCCCCAACAACTTTTATGGATTTCATGAATTGAGTTTTCAGACCTTATTTAAATCGGTGCATTGAGGTGTTTAATGATGATATTTCGATTTATTTAAGTCTCAGAGTTAGCATCGAGAACATTTTTAGATTGTATTACAGACTCTTAGAAATCATCATTTATATGCCAAGATGAGTAAATGTAACTTTTGGATGCCAAAGGTTAAGTTTTTAGTGCATATTGTTTCACGAGACGGAATCTTGGTTAATGTTGCGAAGATCGAGGTAGTTGTACAGTGACAACCTATGAAAAATGTGTCAGAGATTCATAGTTTTCTTAGTCTTGCCGGTAATTACTGGCGGTTTGTGGAAAATTTATCTTTGTTAGCAGCACCATTGATGAAGTTGATTAGAAAATGAGTACAATTTGAGGAATGACCAATGTCATAGTGCATTTGAGGACTTGAAGAATAGATTGACGAGTGCACTTATTTTAACAGTGTCTGATAGTGAGCAGCCTTATGCAGTTTACATAGATGTATCGGTAATTCGACTTGGATGTGTCTTGATATAACATGGTAAAGTGGTTGCTTATGCATTTCGATAGTTGAAACCACATACAAAGATTTATTCACATGACTCTGAATTAGTTGCTTTAATTTTTGTGTAAAAAATTTGGAAGAGTTATTTGCATAGTTTGAACTTTCAAGTGTTTTTGGATCACAAAAGTTGAAGTATCTTTTCACTTGGAGGACTACAATTTTAGTATAGAGTATCATCTGAAAAAGACAAATGTAGTAGTCGATGCTCTGAGCTGAAATCCTAAGGGACCACTAGCTTATTTTGTTTTGGATGAGTGAAAGCAATTCATGATTGTTGGAGACTCTAGTCTGTAGTACTATGTGTCAGATGATAAAACTTGTGTATATAGTGTGGTTGTCACACATCTTTGCTCTAGAGGATAAAGCAATTACAACAACAAGATGATTTGATCAAAGAGGAAGTTAATGGGATGATTTAGTAGAGCATGCGGTATGGGTCATCGTGGATCGTTTGACCAAGTTTACTCACTTTATCCCGATCTAATGTTTTGTCTGCAGCCATTGATGAGTTTGGTTTATGATTTTGGACTTATATCTTTATGTTGGATTTTGCTTTGATAATGAGATTTGTTTTGGTTGTTGCTTGACATGGTTAGCTGCGGAAATGATAAATTGTCGTTTGAAGGAAAATTTGGGAGACTTGTTGATTGTTGTTTGAGGTTCGATGAATAGTCTGTTATGCTTCAATTGCACAGAGTGTTGTGCTAAATTGATTTTGGTTCCTGTTTTGGTTGCTTTTTCACTAATGAAACTGTTGGGGATTCGTTGCTGTCTTCTAGGATGAACTTAAGCGTTGTGGTTTGGTCTCTGTTTGTGTTGCTGCTATTATTCAGATAAGATTTTGAAGATTGTACTATTTGGACAGTGCTACGCTCAATGTTGATTCGTTAGGACCCAAAAGGGGTACTTTTTGTTGCTATTGGTTGAGAAATATTGTTCAATGTGATTGTGCTATGGTTTTTACAGAATAACTGTTTGTAATTTGTGTCATGATGATAAGTCTATTAAGGATCGAGTATTGTTGGAATGACACCTTGTTCTATTCACTGTTGGTGTGATGTTGAGGTTTGGTTTAAAAATTGTATGTTTATGCTAGAGAATGAGATCAAAGGTCTATTATTGATGTTAGTGTAGATATTGCACATTGGTTTAACGATCACATGATTAGGATGGACTTTCCTTTGTCGAGGTTGAGTCGCCTTTACATTGAAAATGTTGTTCGTCTCCATGGCATCCCTTTGAGTATTGTTTAGATTGCGACCCGAGGTTCATGTTCATGTTTTGAGTATTGTTTACCACACTTGAAAATGATGGGGACTGTTCGACAGCACGTTAGTTTTTATTAGTAGTATGTTTTCTCACGTTTAATTTCGTACATGGTTTGGAATTTATTGTGCTTATCATGAGGGATGGATTAGCTATCCCCTTGAATACCTTCTTCTGCGTGAAGGTTGTTGATTGTTTGGTGTGTAAAAATATAGGTAGGGCATTGTGACGTGTCCTCAGGTTGAAACTCTTGAAAGTTGTAAATTTGTATGGGAGAGTGATGACGTCTCCTTGGGTCGCAAGCCCCTAAACCTGGCCTGGGTTATTGTTACACGGATCAGACGGTTGTCAGTCATTGAGACTTGTTTACCTCAAGTCCTTAAATAGCGAGTAACCGTATCCGTTCTATTTTATCGTATGGATTGTCATCGCACAGTTCTCGCCATTTGACCTCTAGATTAGGACGCAGAGTTCTCCCCATTGTTTGAAACCCCTAGATTAGTTCTACCGACGCAGAGTTCTCGCAGGCAAACCGGGTGACGTGTTGGATCTACGGACCACCGTTATTTATACTTCCTCCTGCCTCATGAGGTGTTGACGCCGATGGGTGTCCACTCTACTGTGTGGCGGGTGAGTCCATGAGTGACCACCCCTTTTCACTGATGACGTTTTGGATTGGAAAACGATTATGGCCTATTTTACGAGATATAGTTGTTTATGTATATGGTGAGTTTTAAATAAAAGCCTCATCGGTGGCCCTTGGGCTGGTTTGATAAAATGATAAAAAGGTTTTGAAGCGATTTAAAAAAAAATCCATGTACAGTAAAATGATAAATATAACCTTGTTTTGAAAATATAGAAAAAACTAGTTTTGCATGAGGTGCATTTAGTATAGCTATACCTTACTGAGTTAGTCACTCACCCCAAACGACTCCTCTTCAAAACTTCAGGTAAAGGCAAAGAGTAGCTTAGAATCAGGAGCTGAAGCGTTTTATTATTTCTACTTGAGTGATTCATCGTTATTGGTGAGGACATTTATGTTTCTATCTAGGTTGTAAAATTTAAACACTGTTGGTTTGGGCTTGTTGCACAATACTTGAACTTCATTTTAATTTATGCACCGTTATTTTCTCGTGATCCCTACTTGGACCTAGGCCTATATTATCTTGGGCCAAATTAAATATTTATAAGTCTTCCGCTAAAATACACGCCTTGGGTTGGGTGATCGGGTTCTCTACGAGGATCGGTTCGCTTGACCCGGCGGTTCTGTGAGGCCCGTCTTTGGGTCGTGACTGTCCGTGTATACACTTTTACATAAAAGCGAACGACCGCACTTATATAGCAGGTATCCACATCTTCGCCTTTACATTGAAGTGGATGACCGAATGTTAAGTGCTAGCCTTCGCTCCCTTAAATATTTTACTTCTGGATGACTATACATATATGACAGACATTTGAGTATTGACTTCAAAGAGAAGCAGAAGACAACGCTTTGAAATATATAAGTTTGTACTTTTGTATGTAAGTTCGGACGGCCACACATAAAGAGTGGATGTCCACTACTCAAACTATAAAAGTTGAGTGTGTGCACTCTGTGCAAGTCGTGCATCCTAGGCAATTTTCGAACGATTTTCGTGTGACCTCCCATTGATTTCAACTTCCTCATAGTGTTTCCTAGTGATTTGAAGTTCCAAAATCAATTATCTCCTCGATTTCTCTATTCTCAAGTCACAAATTTCTCAAAAACCAAGCTCTCCAATTTCTATGTTCCTCTAATATGAACCCTAAAATGTCTGGAAAATTGACCTTAAATCATAAAACCACTCTTTTCCAATCTCAAGGTCAATCACAAAGGATTCGACACGCCCCCGCTTACCTGTACTCGCATTCTTTTAAGATAGGTATGACAATGATATTAAACACCATCTGATTATTATCTCTAGGAGAGTAGAATTTAATAGGTTCACAGATTTTTGAATAGAAATAGGTTTGAACATATTGGAATTGTTGGATTGTGCAAGATGGGGAGAATTTATTATGAGCGGGTTGTTAAACTATTTTACGCGAATGTAGAGATGGACACCCAACTCTTAGAGCTTAAGACTTATATGTTTGGACGAGAGATTAGGTTAACTCCCAATTAATTATTTAAATGAGCTGGTTGGATGTTTCACAGAGGGGAAGCAACAAGTATTATAATGTATCTAGGGAGCTAGATTTCATTAAATAAGGAGACGACAATTGCACCACAATCCTGACATTGGAAGGTTTTCCAAGCCAAAATCTAAGCACCTAAATGCCAAACCTCGAGTGATCCATCACTTGATATCGCACATGATTCTACCTCGGGATGGACATCAAGACCATGCCAAATGCATGGATCTTTATTTGATGGTGAAGATCTTCAACGGAAAGAGATTCGACCTTTGATATGTGATTCTAAGTTGCATGAACGACATCCTCAACAACTACAAGAAGAACCTGCAGTATAATTGGCTTATTCGAAAGATTGTTGAGCGTAATAGGATAACACTACCTATGGACAAGGTGAGGTGCAAGGAAAAGTTAGTGGATGTGTACAACCATGTGACCTTGGCTTGGATAGGGGAGGACAAAGTTAGAGGGGAGTGGGTATTCAAGGCTGCACAACCTCCTTCGATGTCGGCAACACTACCTCTAGCGTCCTCAGATCAGGTGAAGGACGATACTATTCAACCTCCTCATTTGTCATCTCACTCTATGTCGATGGCTGAAGAGAGGTGGAACATGATTGTAGGCTGCTTGGAGAGAATGACTACTATGGTTGTAGCATATGGTAGTCGAGTTGAATGAAAGGAGGACCAACTTGGGCCAATGGGCAGACGAATTGAAGAGCTCAATGTCATTCTACAGATGTTCATGGATGAGATGAAGAGCCGTGTGGATAATCCAGCAACCCCTCCAGTAGCCCCTTTAGTAGTCCTCCATCTCCCGATGCCAGACCCTCACCAGATTCTCCATCTCCCAACTCTGGACCCGACGGTTGCTTGTAAGTCTTTTAGTTTACATGCACTTTCCATATTTGGATGAAATATAACAATGTGTTACAACTCTCCATATATCTAATCATCAGACAACAGATCCCACCTCCCACTCTTCCCAAAAGTTCAGAAGATATTAGCAATTGGTCCTCCATTGAATGAAACAGTTCCAAGACCTATTTTTTCATGACCCAGAGGCCGACCTAACAAAAATGCTAGGTTGCACAACCTGATCCTTAGAGAGGATCTTGTAATACCCAGAATTTTCACGAATTGTTTTAATAATGTAAATACAACAATCTAGAATTTACTACATTAATTATTGTCACAATTAGAGAATTTTAATAAAGGAATAAAATATTAAAATTATTAAATAATTATGAAATTAGGAAGATTAAATAAAGAATTTTATTTTATAGGTAATAAAATAAAATAAGAATTTTTGTGGAATTAGGAAAGCCGAGAATTAGTAAAAAATAATGTGAGAATAATACACAGTTAAAGAAAAGATTTAATTGATAGTTTAATTTTTTTATTCTAGAAATTAAGGAAAATAGGGTATAGGAATATTAGATGCATCAGGAGGTGTTGGATGAGGTTTGTGACCCCCTGTGATCATTTAGGATGGAGGTGTTTGTTAATTATTTCTTTTACATTAGTTCATTCGTTCGTTACTCGTACATCGAGCGGAAGATTGGAGGATTTTCTCTTGCAATGGAATAGTTGGTCAGATCTAACCTTTTTCTTACAATCTAAAACTCCTGTACCCTACGAGGGAGGGGCTTTGGCTAGTTGCAGACTAGATCCGCTACCCATCCGCCCTTCAACTCTCCATTTCCTTCATTTTCTTAACATTTTACCTCACTTAATGCATGTGTGAGTACCACCCCATGTGGCACTCCCTATTGGTTTATATTAACATGATGCATGACAATACATTCTTAACATAGCATGATGCATGATACATTATAACGTAACATTAATAGTAATTGAAGTGCACATATAAAAGAAATAATTGAATAGCAGGAAATTGAAGAAATGAAAGCAACCAATCATTGAATAACGCATTGAAGGAAGATAAGCAATAATTGAAGATGACTAGGATTAAAAGTAAAGCACATGATAGAACAACTATAGTAATGATAAGGGCATGCATGAACATATAGATCACAACAATAAACAAAACAGAAATTGTAATATACCATTTACATGCTAGTTATCCTAGTTAATTTACTAGGCGATTTGCATGCTCTAGAGAGATTACATTTATTAATCTAGTTAGTTATACTAGTTACTGAACATACTAAGGAAAGATTATCATTATTATGCTAGTTAGTTATCCTAGATAAGGTTACATGCTCAATATTAATAATTACTTAACATGCTTGTAGATTTCACAAATAATATAGTTAACTAACATGTATGGATTGATTAATAATTTAATTGATTAGTCAGACAACCTAATTAATTAACATGCTGCTAATATCATAAACATGTTAACTAGAAATTAACAGTAAGTTAGTTAATTAACATGCTTGTCTAATTAATTATCCTAGTTAGTTAACTACTCTAATTAATTGTCATGCGTCAAGAAATGATTAAGTTACTTAAACATGCTCCACTAGTTAATTAACATGCTCATCTAGTTAGTTAAGTAACATGTTCAAGTAATTACTTAATTAACATGCTTAAGTAATTAGTTAATTGACATGCTCAAGTAATTAGTTAATTAACATGCTCGAGGAATAGTTGTTAATTGAACAATGAGTTAAGTCAATTGATATGCTTAAGTAATAATTAACATACTTAAGTTACTTAACATGCTTAAGTTGATTCGTACACTTAAGTCTAATAATTGCTCTAGTTAATTAACATGCTCACTAATTAATCAAACATGCTTAACTTAGATTTAAGTATTTACACAAGGATATTAATATGCAGAATAAATGGCAGCAGAGTAATTTATGCATAAGGAAATAACAACAGAGGTATTTAACTAAACAGCAAGTAAACATCCAAGAATAGCATAGAACTCTTAGCTCATTTCCAGACTTCACATAATTGTTTATCATTCACTTATTTCGCATGTATCAGAATCATCACTATCAATTGCAGGAATCATTTGTAGGAATTTAACAGCAACACACACACACACACACACACACACGCACGCACGCACACACACATATATATAATTGTAGGAAATTAACGAACAAAGGGAAATCACAGAGCTAACAATAACAAGGAATATATAATAGGGTATCTAACACAAAGCTATCGACAACAAAGGGACAGAGTTAACAACCAAGGAAATATTACAGAGCATCGACAAATCAAAGCAGTTAATCACAAAATTAACAATAATCCATAGAGTACTAGCATTCTACACTATCATCAACACAGGAAATATCTACAGCAACTAACAGTAAGCATTTCAGGAAACTAACGTAAAACTCACGCACTCTACTTGTGGGTAGGACCTCCATAGGACAAGACACACCCATTTTCTTACCCAAGTGACGAAAACTAACGAGAACAGCAAGGTAGTAGCTCACTCCTGCTCCATCAGCTCCTACTTCACGGACAACACCACTTCTAGCTTCTAGCACACACTCAGATTCACTAACTGCAGCTTCTAGTTTCCAGAGGTCCAACTATCACTCACGTACTCTAAGAGGAACTCCTGCAATTCTCACTCAGAAACTCTCTCACGCTAGAGGGAGAAAACTCACGCGGGAGGTAAAAAGGAGGTTGAAGACTGAAAATGGCAGAGAAGGGAGGAGGATAATACTTGGAGGGAGGAGACAAAAGGTACCTATGGAAAGGGAGGGAGGCGGCGCCTAAGCTGGAGGGTGGGGAGGAGTCGCTTCCTGTCTGCGTTTATTGGCTAAATGACAAGAAATCAGATTTTAAATCCCTAATTTTTCATAGGTATGGGCTATTTCAGATGAGTGCAGACGCACTGGTCTCGTTCGTATTCATCCGCATTAGTAAAATTCCAAAGGCATAAATGTTTTCTCGGACGAGAACTGGCGTCCTTGTCCTGTCCATACCGTTTGAAATTCGCATTCGGACGTGTCTTGGCATCCGCATGAATCGTCTGAATCTATCCATAAATTGGATAGATTCAAATCAGACGCGACATGACCCCTTCCGCGCTCGTCCGCAAAGCGTCTGAGACTGTCCATAAATTGGACAGAGTCAATTCGGACGCTACTTGCCATGTCCACATTTGATTGGACTCGTCCGCAACTCACAACATAAGCGAATTAGGATGCAGACCAGCATCTTGAGTCATGCCAACGATCAGGGTGCTGTGAAATGCCCTTTGTGGACGACACTTCTCGTCCACAGGCGTTCGTAAATGCCTAGAACAACATTTCTTCACATTTTCCTACTTAACTCTTATCCCATAACACCTTCCCCATAAATACACATCATAAAATGACATGTATAAATGTGCAATGTAATGTCCTAGTTGCCCCATCCTTAATTTACATCGCATATATGGGGGAAACGCTATCGAAAATACCCTCTTGACTAATGATCTGACTACGTTCTTGGTAATATCCCGATATAAAAAGTCGGGGTGTTACAACTATTCACCGTGGACACGTTTATATCTATGGACGCCTTTCAATCTCCGGACGCCTTCCAATTTGCTAAAGCCTTTCATTCATGAGTCCACTATTGAACATGCATGGTTTACCCAAAATGACAATGTTGTATCCCTTAATCTCCTTCTGCTGACGCCTAAACTCTCATGGCTGCATTGTTCAATGTTGCCACTTATCATAAACTACGATGCTTCCTTTAATGCGAGGCCAAGTCTCCCTAGCAAGGAATCTTTTGTATCTGTGGGAGCATCTGTCTCCTAATCTAACGGTCCTTATTTAATCCGATAACTTGATCCAACAACCATCTATCCTCACACATAACATCTTTCGCTCCCACAAAGCATCTTTCTGCAGAAGCATCTTCCTTATTCTGCCTTCTAATCTAACCGATAAAACTCATCCATTTATCTAATCTGACGGTTATCCTTCTCCCACACTCCTTTTCTCTTTCGCAAAGCATCCATCTGCAAAAGAATCTTTTTTATTCTACCTTAAACTAACTACTATAATCCATCTATTTATTTAATCTGACCATAATTCTTCCTCCTGTATTTCATTTCTCTCCTGCAAAGCATCTATCCGCTAAAGCTTATTCTGCCTTCCTAATCCAATGGCTATAATTCTTTTATTACTTAATCCAACATTCTCCTATCATTTGCATGACATTTCTTCTTATTTCTACATTCAACACCTCAAATCTTTTAATCTTAACAATTCTCTGATTTATCCAACGGTGGGCATTTCTCCCTTTCCCAAAAATATTCCTTTTATCTAAACCACCTTCCTCTGAACATCCTTTTCTTCCAACAATAATTTCTCTCTTAATAAAAATGTCATTTTATTATTTAATCGGGCATGAGTATTTTCCAGCTTTTTAAATCTTTATAAATTTTTATTTTATTTTTCCTTTAATATTCCAATTTTTTCAACTAAAAATACTTATTTTTCATGGGTATTACATGTTTAATATTTTCTATTCTGGAAATTTAGAAAATATTGAGTAGGATGGTCGGATGCAATAGGAGTCGTTAGATGATGTTTAGGAACTAGTGTGATTGTTTAGAAAGGAGAAAAATTCTCTGCGAAAGTGTTTGATGCGAGAAGACATTGGACCATTGGATTGATTTAGCGGAAGGAACCTGGATCGTTAGATTTAAGAAAAAGATACTTCCAAAGGAGTGTGTTATCGTTTGAGTGCGGGACAATACTAGATCATAGGATTAGATTAGCAGAAGGAGCGGGGATTGTTGGATTTAGGAAATATTATTCTACGAGAGCATTTAATGTTGCTTGGCCATGGAAGAAGTGTTGACCATTGGATTAGGTTTAGTAGAAGGATCATGGACAGTTGGATTAGAAAAATATTCTTTCACGGAAGGGTAAGATGCCATTTGGGAGCGTTATATAAGTCAGCAACGTCGTCATTTGAGGTAATTACGTGTTTTTGCAATTGCGTTTGTGTTTGCAACAATGTTTTAAGTGATGGGAACGACGTCATTTGGATTAGTGAGTCTCGGTTATTAGCATTAGAGTAGAAGCGTTCACTTCCGTGCATAAGTTGGTGTTCACAAATAGGCTTTGGACAAAGTGAAATGTCATCATTGGATTTAATGAGTTCGTGGTTGAAGGGAGCATTAGCGTTTGTGGAAGGGATTTTAGCGACAGAGTATTACATGCTGCTGACAATGAACCTTCGAATTGGGGTTTTCGCGAGAGCGTTGGCAGCCATGGGAGTGTTCACGTCCGTGGTTGCTTTGGTGATCGCGAATATGAGTTTTAGGGCTAAAGTGGGTTGAGTGGGTTGGCATGGAAGTCTATGGTGGTTGTCGCATGTTAACTGTTGCTCGGGAAGGTTTTATTTTAGTTTTCCATATTATGTGCGAGCTACAGATTGCACCTTAGACGTTTAGGAAAAGATAAAATTTAGATACGATTTTCATGGGATTTACTCCCACGAGGTTCTCTGTTTACATGTCTTTAAATAGGAAGCGTGAGGGTCGAAACCCTATTTACTTTAGATGTCGTGGGGACGAGGAAGCTTTTTCTCAAGCCCTTCAGTAGACCTTCCTCCAGGTTTTCTCTAGGTAGGTTCTCCGCTGTTTAGTTTCTGGAATTTACGTTTGATAGTGAATAGTTTTTAGGATTATTCACTACTAGCTAATTCTTTGTTTATTTAAAAGGAAAAGTCAGCGTAAGGAAGTGTAAAGAATAGTCAGACCATCTGATGCGCCCCAAGGTTTCGTCACCTGAGCCCGAGCCAAGGGCTCTTTTCTTTTCTAACTTTTTTTTTTATTTATTTTGTAGGTTTCTCTTTTCTAGCTAGCTTGGAGGAGAATTTTAGTTGATTACACAAAGAGGAGTCTATGCATTTGGACAAGTGGAGGTCATGCAAAACATAGAAGTGGTGGACTTTTCATTTACGCCCAGAACCTGACCTCTGAGCATTCAAGGGCACTTTTGGCATTCTAGAAGATTCGATATCAAAATACATTCTTCATGAAGATTTTTACCAACAGTCAAAGCTTTCCAGAGTGTACTTTTGTGGGAAAATTGAAGCTTGTTTGCTATGTTAAATGCTGCTTTTACAGAGACAAAAATCCTAGCCTCAGACTTCTTTCTTTGTGTGTTTAATATTAGGGATATTATTGTAATTAAACAATTGACAACCCTAATTTCATGTGGAGCTTTTAAGCATCCATTTGGGCTATTTTGAAATCAATTTTGAAGACCTAATTTGCAACTGTAAACTCGTTTTGTGGAGTTTTCTCCCGAAGCCCCAATTGGAGTTCTTGTCAAGGCTAAAACTGAAGACTCGACTTCAACAATTCTCTTCTTTATGTGTCTGCCATTCTTGGGAGGAGGAGTCTTATGCTGGTGTCTTCCAATACTTCCTTAGAAGTATTATTCCAGGGAGAAGACCCAGAAGATTGGCGAGAAAGGAAGTTGGAGTGGCCTTAGTTTGAGGTCTGTGGAAGTTGCTATTTTCGAGCTAGGGAGATTAGCGGACCAATTTGTAGGTTTTTTTTTTTTTTTTTTTTGTATTTGGTTGTTTTTCGAATAGAGATGATTCTGGAAATTTATGAATGTTCTTCTTCTTTGGACTATGGTGATTTGGAAATAAGTTTGGTGAAGATTGGATTTAAACTCGTGATTTTATGCATCGTTGTCTATGAGTTGTTTAAACTGTTTTGTGGAATTTGTTTTCAGGGTAGAGTGTTGTTTCGAGCATAACATTTGTTCTCTTGCGTTTTTTTAATGTGAATTTTGAATTGGAGCTATTTCTTGGTTATTCCTTGAACCCCTAAAAATTTGGTGACCATTGGTTTTCATAATTGAAAGACATTGCGTTTTCGAATTTGGTCCCCAATTCTGTTCTATAATTCTGTTTTTCGGGCAGCAACTTACAGAAAGCATAACTTTAATTATTTTGGTGAATTTAAGCGTGATTTTTGTACACGACGTTTACTTTTGTGATTAATAGTTTCCCTCCAAATTTGATTTCAATAGGCCTTTAGAAATGAAAGTTATTGGCCCTTTAATCTGGTGGGTCGAAACTGTCTTTATTGATTCTTTTTCTGGGTAGTGTGTTGTTAGGTAGATAACTTATGCTACGTCGTCAAATTGGCCTTGAAATTTAGTGCGAGCTTACTTCATTTAGAGTTTGAGACCTCCGGCAAATTTTAAAGCCTTTGGATGCCTGCATTGGAAATTATACCTGGTTGAATTTTTGTCCGCAGAAATTGACCTAGTTGTTTTTGTGATTATCTTCATTTCGGGATCCTTGCATTTTGAGGTGCATCATTTGGTATCAGAGCCTAAGAGGCTTCTTAGTGTAACTATGTGATTGTGAATTTGCAATCTGAATTTGTTGAATTTAAACTCCTCATTTGATGGCGAGAAGCTATAGATATGATATGACTTACATTGGTGAAGTAAATGAGTGTCTAGTTTCCATTCCTACTTTTAGTGGTTCGAAATGGTTAGGCGATTACATGGATTGGGAAGAGGAGCTTGAATAATTTGTTTTAAGTCATGAATTTTCAAACAGGGGTAAAGTGAAGCATCGTCTAAACTCAAGGGAAGAGTTGCAAGATGATGGAACAATTTTGTTTTCAATAGAAGAGAAAACGGAGAAGAAGACATAAACACGTGGCATTTGATGAAGAAATACTTAAGAAGAAAATTTGCTCCATCCATAAAGTGATTTTCTAAAAATCAACTGTAAAATCCCTCCTTTTTCCCCGTTAATTATAAAAACAAATAGTAAATTTTTATTAGAATAAGTCGCACAACTTTAGTATTTCTGATCAAAAGATTGATATTATAAGTTTTCAAAACAGTCCTTCTTACATTTTCCAAAAGTTTATACCTAACCACCTAACCATTACTAGCAAAACACATATTTTCAAGGTCTTGTTCATTAGTCATTCCACACCAAAATACAAAATTCTAGATATGATAAAACTATTATGTCGTATAATCTAAAGCCTAGCACCATATCATAACTATGATGCTCCACTACCAACAGGTCAAAATGGCTGATAATCCAAAACATCGTCCTGGAAGACCGCCTCTACAGTATTATTGTCATCCAGCTCATTACCTACATCACAGAGGAAAACAATGAGCCTAACGCTCAGCATGAATTGGAATGAATGCAATGCAATGCCATGCATGACCATACAATGCAAATTAAGCCAAGAGTATACACATGACAAACACCGTGGGACCATAGGAATCCGCTCAATCTCCAAGAAACATCAACATATATACATATATAGGGCTTCCCAGGTCGTATACACTCCTTTGTTACGAGGACATTGGGGATTTCAACAACAAGGAACAATGAGCCTTCGTCTAATCCATCCAACATGGATCTAATGTTCTAAACCCATCCAACATGGGCCTAATATTCTAAACCCATCCAACATGGGCCTAATAGGTCATCGTTGTTCCTCGAACCCCCACATGCCTATTTAAGTAGATTAGTATGTCACACATTATGAACAAGTTTATAGTCCTAATATGATGCATGATGCCATCAAATTAATTAAAAATAACATACTTGCAAGAGCATAATAAAACTAAGAATTTAGCATGCTCAAGGGTTCATAACATTACCTATCATACTTCACCTGAATAATTAGAGCAAATATAAACTAAAGACATTCAGAGAATAAACGATTTTCTAAGCAAGTTATTATTCATGAGTCAAAGAACATTTTCAACATAATCCCTACCTCCTTTAGAGATGTTCAAGTCCGATTTCATGCACTGTTCTGTACTTATTTTCATCCAAATTAACTTACTTAACCATTACGTTTTGATAAGCCAAGAATGTAGTCCAAAATAATCAGCTCAACGGAATACTCCTCCGCAGCATTAGAATTTCCATAAGAACAAAGAAATTCTTGTTGATAGCTTTGATTCCATACAACATGAAAATAATACTTGCAATTTATACTAAAGCTAATCAACCAAACTATCAGGCAACAGGTAGTTTATAACAAAACTAATCAACAATACTAACAAAGGCAAGCAAAGTCTGAATAGAGAACTCAAAATATCAGAACATCCAACTAATTTAAGCTGATTTCCATATTCAAAATTGCACAATCACAAGCATAACCTCGTGATGTAGGCCTCCACTGGCCACACATCACTCCAATTCTTACTTATTTGTAGAAGTCTCACGTTCTCCCTTTCCTTCTCCCGTTTCAGCACCAGAGCCACTCTGCCCACCAAGTTCAAAGATAAATTACACCTATTGCTACACAAAATAGGGTGAAACGAAGTGGGTGTAATGGAGCTTACCTTGCTTGTTCTCTTGTCCTTACCCAACAGACAGAATACTCCAATTTGTTTCTCACCCTCGTTTAACTCATACCCAGAAGAGAAATAGGGAGACAATTACTTATAACTAACCTTAACTCTCCCTTCATGCTACGTGGAGAGGGATCACCCCCATCCCTGGAAGAGGTCCAACACAGCTGAGCCAGGCAGACCAACGCTTTTCACCGCTTGTACGTGTCCCATGGTGAAAACTCAAAAAAATTAACAAGAGAGGGGAAACGAACACCATCTATAAAATGGCTTTCTTGGAAAAATTTGACCTTGCGGACGCGATTTGTCGTCCGCAGTCATCGTCCGTAGTGTCCGCTTTTCCCGTAAAATATTATAGATTCATATCAGACGCTGTCTTCTCACGTCTGCCCCGTCCGCTTCTGAATATTTCAGCGTTTGCACTTTGACAGATCAGTGTGGAGGACGCCAATTACCATTCTATGCGTTCTAAAATTTCCAATTTTGCATTTGATTGCACTATTTACACTATATGACATTTACCACATAACATAAACCACATCCTTACATTACCAAAAGTTATTACAACGTACTAAATGGATTTACATGGTATTTTATAATTTTTAGGACATTACATCAACGATCCGAGCACAAGGAGTTGAAGGCCATTTTTAGTAAGGCTATTCAAATAATTGACAACATGAGTGATAGTTTGGCGAGGACGCCAAAACCTTAATGTTCTTCCACCTTTCAAGCCGAGAGTCATATTGAGGTTGTAGAAGAATCTGATAGGACTGAGGAGAATATTGTGGAAGAGGAATGTAAAGATATCTCCTTAGTCCCCACCAAAGAGAAAGAAGAAGCCTTAGTCTCTGTGATTGATTTTTTGCATGCCGATTCATTACTAAAAATAAGTTCAGAATTACACATAGAACCCCAAGGCTTGAAAGAAGATTTATCTAAAGAGGGATTCTATGAGTTAGAAAACCTCATTGACAAGGATGTTCCCTCAGCACTTATTTTGGAAGAAGAGGAAGTACTTGTCAAGGAGTGCTGCAGACAAGAGGAACTTTTCCTTTTAAAATGTCCAGATCCTGCAACTCCCCAATCCTAATGTCATGACCCACTAGCTCTCAAAATTCACAGCATTGAAAGCCCAGAGGAGCCAAGCTACCAGGTCCAACAAGTAAGGTACTTACTGTCAAGCTCCTTAATTGATTTAGTTTTTAAAATTGGACGAATAAAGAATAATGATGATATGGAAACTATTATATGGCTTTGGATTGGAAATGTTGTTTGTACTGCCCATGCTGATCATTTTGTATATACTGAAATGTCAATTGGGGTTGATAACCTTTGCATGCCTAATGGTGTGATTGAAGATGCGTTGATGGTTAGTCTGGATGTTTTGGCTGAAAATAATTTTGACCCTGATTTATTACTACTGTATGATCAAGCTAATTTCAAGAATCCAACACATGGTGTCAATAAAATTTTTCCATTTGATCCGGGTGGATGGCATGAGTTGAAGAAGAGACAGTCAAACCTCGGATTTGAGGTCAAATCCTCAGTTACCCGGGGAGGATGATGCACCCCAAGGTTCCGTCACCTGAGCCAGAGCCAAGGGCTCCTTTCTTTTCTAACTTTTATTATTCATTTTGTAAGTGTCTCTTTCCTAGCTAGCTTGGAGTAGAATTTTAGTCAATTACACAAAGAGGAGTCCATGCATTTAGACAAGTGGAGGTCATGCAAAACATAGAAGAAGTGGTGGAATTTTCATTTCTGCCTAGAACCTGACCTCCGAGCATTCAAGGGCACTTTTGGTATTCTAAAGGATTTGATATCAAAATACATTCTTCATGAAGATTGTTGCCAACATTCTAAGCTTTCTAGAGTGTACTTTTGTGGAAAAATTGGAGCTTGTTTACTACATTAAACACTGCTTTTACAGAGACAAAAATCCCAGCCTCGGACTTCTTTCTCTGTGTGTTTAATATTAGGGATATTGTTGTAATTAAAAAATTGACAGCCCTAATTTCACGTGGAACTTTTAAGCCTCCATTAGGGCTACTTTGAAATCAGTTTTGAAGACCTAATTTGCAGCTGCAAACTTGTTTTGTGGAGTTCTCTCCTGAAGCCCCAATTGGAGTTCTTGTTAAGGCTAAAATTAAAGACTCAACTTCAACAATTCTCTTCTTCACGTTTTTGCCTTTCTGTGGAAGTCGCTATTTCTGAGCTTGGGAGATTAACGGATCGACTTGTATGTTTTTTGTATTGGTTGTTTTTGAACATAGATGATTCTAGAAATTTAAGAATGTTCTTGTCCTCTAGACTATGGTGATTTGGATATAATTTTGGTGAAGATTAGATTTAAACTCGTGATTTTATGCATCGTTGTATATGAGTTGCTAAAATTGTTTTGTGGAATTTGTTTTCGGGGAGAGTGTTGTTTTGAGCATAACGTTCATTCTCTTGCGTTTTTTAATGTGAATTTTGGACTGGAGTTATTTCATGGTTATTCCTTAAACCCCTGAAAATTTGGTGACCATTGGTTTTCAGAATTGAAAGATATTACGTTTTCGAATTTGGTCCCCAATTCTGTTCTGTAATTGTGTTTCCGGGCAACAACTTGCAAAAAGCATAACTATGTTTATTTGGTGAGTTTAAGCGTGATTTTTGGACACGATGTTTACTTTTGTGATTACTAGTTGCCATCCAAATTTGACTTCAATAGGCCTTCAGAAACGAATGTTATTGAGAGTTTGAGACCTCCTGCAAATTTGAAAGCAATTGGATGCCTGCATTGGAAATTATACCTGGTTGAATTTTTGTCCGCAGAAATTGACCTAGCTGTTTTTGTGATTATCTTCATTTCGGGAACCTTGCACTTTGAGGTGCATCACCTTCATAAGGATTTCTAGGTAAGTGATGTTGTATATGTTTAGCCTTTGGCCTGCGTCATAAAAACGCTAGGGTATTTTATGATATGATAATTGTTCTTTCTATGATGTTGATGGGCTGTGATCAGGATAATGTTATGTCATGATGATTAATTATTATGTTTAAAACGTTAAGCCGTTGATTGAAGATATGTTTATTCTTGTTGGTTTCTATTAGGATGACATGTAGATCTAGTATGTGTTTGCTGTCATATCTCTTAGAAAGATGTAATGTTAGGATAGAAAGGTGATAACTTTAGAGACATTTTGACTTTTTGTGTGTAAGGTTGATGATACGTTACGTTTTATTAATTCGAGGTTGTGTCATCTTGTAAGGTTTACTTCGAGGATATGTGTATTGTTGATTGTTTACTATTTATACTTGAGACGTTAATTCATGATATGTGTATTGTTGATTGTTATTTGAGGATGTGCCACCTTGTTGGATTTACTTCTAGGATATGTGTATCGCTGTTTATTTACTATTTGTACTTGAGACGTTGATCGAGGATATGTTTACTGTTACTATGATTTTCCTTAGAAACACGTGATCTTAGTTAAAAGGTAATGACTTGGGAGATGTATTATTGATTGTCATGCATGGTAGATCAAATAGTTATTGTATGTTATGACTCATAGATATGCTCATGTGAATGTCTCATGCATCATGTTTTCTAGAAAGTAACGAAAATGATTTACATGCATATGTTTTTACGAAAAAAAATTCAAAGGAAAGTTACATAAAGAAAATACGAGAGGATTGAGTTGGTTGTCCCACATGAGATGAACTTAATGGTGTCACTCTCTCCCCTAGACTGAAAGACTGACAAAATAAATGTAAATAGTCATTGTGGGTGGGGTTCGAATTGGCTGTCCCACATGAGATAGACCAAATGGTGTCACTCTCTCCCCTAGACTTCCCACAATGACTGGAATGTTAAGTGGAAGAAAAGAAAAGAACGCTCACTGAAAATGAAAACTCATTTTTTTATGAAAAGTTGCATTTCATGTTCATGTCATATTTATGCATAACTTACTGAGTGTTAGACTTATAGTTTGAACTTTGTGATGTAGGTAATGAAGAACTTACTAAGGAACGTGATGATATGAGCAATTGAAGGTGCAGTTGATGATGAAATCTTATGGGCGAAGCTAAAGTGTTGTTGGAGTGAATTTGACCCGTGGGTTAGGATTAAAGGAAAGATGGATTTTGATAACATGTCATGAACCATTTTATTAAAAGTTATAGGGTAAATGACAAATCAACCATCGTGGTTTAAGGTCAATGACAAGTCAACCACTATGGAATTTTTTTAACAAGTTAACCACTCACGTATGTTAAAATGACAAATCCAACATCATGTAGACGTTTACCGTTAAAAAGCTGGATGTCAACGTCCAAACGCCAAAACGCCTTGTTCCGCTTCGACGTTCTGAATTCAGAACGCCCAACACGGGGTGTTCTGATTTTCTGAAGAATTCAGAACGCCCAATGCGGGGCGTTCTGAATCATTGTGCTGTCTGGTGCGAACACATCGCGAAAATAGCGGTGTCTGGTGCGAAGATTAAAACCGAAAATTTTTTTGCACCAGACGCCGCACCAAAGAGTTTATTGAGGGAGGGAGGGCGAGAGAGAGAGAGAGAGAGGAGATGCCGCACAATTGTGCGGCGTCTCAGTGTGTGAGACGCCGCACAGTTGTGTGGCTTCTTAGTTTGTGAGACGCCGCACAATTGTGTGGCTTCTTAGTGTGTGAGACGCCGCACAATTGTGTGGCTTCTAAGTTTGTGAGACGTCGCACAATTGTGCGGCTTCTCAGTGTGTGAGATGCCGCACAATTGTGCGGCTTCTTAGTTTGTGAGACGCCGAACAATTGTGCGGCTTCTCAGTGTGTGAGATGCCGCACAATTGTGCGGCTTCTGGAGAGGGAGGGAGGGAGGGGGAGAGAGAG